>CAUYLG010030449.1:25000-77338 GCA_963573385.1 Cacajao melanocephalus
ATGAGCCAAACAGATTATGAGCGCTTATGATTAACTGCTTTGGAGTGGCAGCAGCCAAATATTTTATCCAGTATTCTTTGCTCATTAATGAAGATATTTTCCCCCATGTAACAACTGTTATCTACATGTTAGCATTCATTTGTTTATTTACTTATTTACTCCACAAATATCTTTGAATGCCTGCTGTGTGCTAGGTACTTTCCTAGACTCTGGGAATTCACAAATAGAAATCAACACCAGTCCCTGCCCTCACATTGCTTCCAATCAAGAGTAGGAGACAGATTACCTAAGAAAGCACTATGAGTACTATAATAGTCTGTACAAAAAAACCAACTGATAAGATTTATATAACCCTGTGTCCCTTTAGCCAATGTTTAATCCAACCATTATTATTGGAAAATATCAATGTTTTATTTCTATGCATATATAGCTATAACAAAAAAGAATGAAATGTCTTTTCAAACTGCCTGTGAGTATGCAATTTTCTATTTTTAGAGGAATTGTTCACTCCTGTGGCAACCATAAATATAGTTAATCAGAAAATCTCTATGACCTTTCTCTGAACAAAGATATAGACCTGTATTTAATTGATTCCTAATACAAATTCAGTTTAGCAACAATACTTTGTTCCAGTTGATCTTTTAGTTCATCATTTTAATTAAGCTTAACCTTTCTTCAATCTTTCAGCCGTATCAGCAACTTTTACTTTTTGGCAATTTCGAAGAGATTACATTTTTTGAATGATTTTTTTAAAAAACCTCCGTTAATGGTCGTTAACCTTACACACATCAGATATAATTCGGTATAATTAGAAGGACCAAACAGGCAGTTCTTAAGCAGTCAAAATTACCCAAAAGCCAGAACTTTTATCTATAGATCCTTTAAAATTAGACCTACGTCAGAGGGATTGGGGGATGGTAGTTTGGTCAAAATATTACCTACTCAAAAATATAAATGACAGTATAATAACTTGCAATCCCAGAGTAAGGTTTTGCATATCCATTTTGAATAACTTTAGTGAAGTTAAGTGATTTGAAATTGAATGCAGTGGGGTAAGCCTGTAAGACAGCTCAAAGCTATTGCGGGTCAAGGAAATCAGGTAAAGTGGAGTCATCCCCACTTTTCAATCCCCTTCACTGTAGAAATGCCAGTGCCATCGCAGTGCGAGCTCAGCTGCATCTTTTTATATGTATAGAAGTTTTAAAATCAATTTGATTTTCACTGGTATGATTCTCTAGTGTACTTAATATGCTATGGACAGATTTCTGAGAATAGTAAGAAGCAATTACGCTTCTCATGAATATATAGCGGATGAAACACCCTGATTCATTATTCCATTCTATTTTAGAACATGCTTCTGATTTTTTTTTATAAAAAGCAAAAAAGAAGAAAAATTCTTTAAAGTATAGACTAGTAGATCTGAGTTTTAATTCTCTCACTTGGTGACATTGGGCAAACCCTTAAACTATTTTGTGCCTCAGTTAATCTACCCATAAAATTTGATAAAACCTCCCACCTCTAGTTTACTAGCAACATTTAGTTATGTACAATGTATTTTGAAGTCTTTCAATACATGTATTCAAAATTAAATAATTTCCTTATTTCAGATATTAGTTTATTTTTACTTATGAAAGTTTCCTTCTTACTAATGATTATTAGAAATATAGAACTCAAGGAGATAGAGAAGGGCAATGAAAAAATTTCCAGGAAAAAAAAATTAAACAGCATTAACTCACAATACCAGTTCTAAAACTCAAGAGTTTTCTAAATGGACTCTAGATGTACTAATCAAAAATATTTAATTACTGATTCAAGATGCAATGTGTGTGCACCTTGCAATAAATTTTGATCATGAATTGTAAAGTTTGCCATAACTCTTAGTTTACTATAATCCCACTGGTATTAGTTAATCTTGCACTTGCTCCTTTTTTTTTCGCTAATGGAGTTAACATTTAGTTAGTTCATTCTGTAGCATATGCTCTCCAGTGGTAATGATTTTTTTTTTCTTTTCTGTTCTGTGACCTCACTGAAGTGCCAAACGTCACAAGGGAAGTCATTCAATGTAGAATTTAACACCAAGAAATTAGAAGTCTATGTCCCACTGATAGAGGAGAAAATTATTTAACCTCACTTTCTATATAATTGATTTTTTAATTCCTTAATGCAAAGTGTTTTTTAAAACCTCTCTATGCCATATGTTGTGCTGTATTTTGGTTATTCTTAAGTGTACTAGTTACACTAACTGTAGATTAATTTTGACCCTATCCAAATTATACCTCTAAGATAGAGTGTCAGAGACAGAGAAAATAAAAAATCCAGAAAATCTTACTTAGAAGCAGATTATAAGACTAAGATCAATTTTAAAATTCAGAGTGTATTTGGGAGTTAAACATGTATATATGTAGCTTCTGTTCAACAGTGGCCAGGCCCTGTGCCTGCTGTTGAGCAGCAGGAGGACAGAACTTCAGTCCAGCCTGAAAGGACAAGAAGGTGTATTGGGGGCAGCATGCAGAGATCATTTGCAGCTTTGCACGCAGAAGATGCCTTCTCTTCTAGGGTGTGCTCCCCTGCAGCAGAACACAGACACTGCTAGCACATGAGTCTGTGCAAACTGTGGAAATACCTGGACACTTGACCAAAATTATACCTTTCTTCATCCAGATATTAGAGTGCATATGTACAGACACAGCCTTGAACCAAAATAATTTTATTTACTAAATTGGCTGAGCACGGTGGCTCGTGCCTGTAATCCAAACCCTTTGGGAGGCCGAGGCACTTGGATTGCCTGAGGTCAGGAGTTCGAGACCAGCCTGGCCAACATGGTAAAACCCTGTCTCTACCAAAAACACAAAAATTAGCTGGGAGTGGTGGCAGGCACCTATAATCTCAGCTACTCGGGAGGCTGAGACAAGAGAATTGCTTGAACCCAGGAGACAAAGGTTACAGTGAGCCATTCCAGCCTGGGCAACAGAGCAAGACTCTCTCTCAAAAAAAAAAAAAAGAAAAAAGAAAAGAAAAGAAAAGAAAAAAGAAAGAAAAGAAAAAAATATTTACTACATTTACTTGTGAGTGTGCAATTAGATAACACACTTTCTTTTTTTCTGCAGACATCCTCTGTGGACAGGCATTTTCTTTCTTCTAAAACAAAACAAAATATTTTCTCCGAATATTTTTCATCAAGTGTCAACAATAGTACTGGGAGGACATAGAGGCCCTTTCAGTGATAAGCAACTGCCTACTCCCTAGGGTTGCTGGCTGGGGCCATGCTTCTAACTGCTGGTAGCTGGCTTAAGGGAGAACTTAAAAGGGAGAGAGCCAAGACAAGGAGTAGGAGGAAACCAAGTAGGGGTGAAAGGACTGGGGGCAGCCTGGCACAGTGGCTCATGCCTATAATCCCAGCACTTTGGAAGAATGAGGCAGGAGGATTCCGTGAGCCCAGGAGTTCAAGACCAGACTGGGCAACATAGGGAGACCTACAAAAATTGTTAAAAAACTAACCTGGCATGGTGGTGCAGCTACTCTGGAAGCTGAGGTGGGAGGAGTGTGAGCCCAGAATGACAGGCTGCAGTAAGCCATGTGCACACCTGTGTACTCCAGCCTGGGCAACAGAGCAAGACCCTGTCTCAAAACAAAAGAAAAGAAAAGAAAGAAAGAAAATAATGGGGGGGAGAAAGAATGTATTTCCACAGATGGGATGGGTGAATGCCACATTATTTACTCTTTATTCAAATGTCAGGAGTTTCATATTATACCCCATATGCATGGTATACCCTACATGTGTGCAGGACACGATATTTAAAAGCTCTTACTTACTGAATTCAGAGTTCAGTTTGAGAAGAGTGATAACTGTTTAATCAGCTTCTCCTGTCCCATGTCCACCAACAGAACAGGTCGTATGACCATTCATTTGGCTCTTATAGTTAAATGAGCTCTACAAATGTACAATATTTTTGCTGTTGGAGGGCTCGGCAGACATATATGTTAATTAATATTTTCAGGTCACAGTTAAAATTCAGTGCTGTGGATTTTGTTTGTCCCTGAAAGAAATTTTCAAAATGTCAGATGAGAACAAAACTTATTTTCTACTGGAGCATCACAAATTTCCTCAGTAAACTGAGAATATAGTTAGCCTCATTTAGTCATAATATGCAAATGGATTAAAATGTTCTTTTTACATATAGGAATAAGTTAGTGCTTTAAAACCTCTCATGACAACTAAGGATTTAGAATAGCATTAGTTGGTATTTCTCTTACAAAGTAGAATGAATTAAAAAGTGCAACAAGTATTTGTGAAATGTATTTGTACCCCTCCCTTAGGTAGGGATGATGGGGATTACCTGTAGGGTAGGGTCTCTCTGCCCTCAGAAAGTATATTTTCTAGCTGAGGAAGACCAGACTAATATACGTAAAACACTAGAACATCAGGTACAAAGGGGTAAAGACGTTAAGCACTTAGGACTTCAGCCCAGGAAGGGATGAATCAGTAAGATTTGCAGAAATTGAAAAAGGCTTATGGAAGAAAAGTGTCTTAGTCTGGCCAGGCTGCTATAAAAAAAAAAATACCATTGACTGGGTGGATTAAACAATATCTGTTTCTCTCAGTTCTGGATGCTGGGAAGTCCAAGATCAAGGCACTGGCAGATGCAGTGATTGGTGAGGGATCTCTCTTCCTGATTCATAGATGGCTGTTTTCTTGCTGCATCCTCACATGGTGGAAAAGTAGGGAGGGCGCTTTCTGGGGTTGTTTTTATAAGGCCATTAATCCCATTCATGTGTGCTCTGCCCTCATGACCTAGTTACCTCCCAAAGACCCCACCTCCTCTAATACCATCACCTTGGGGATTAGGATTTAAATATGTGAATTTGGGGATAAGGGAGACACAGGCATTCAATCCTTAACAAGAAGAGACTTGGATGGCATTCTGATTTTGGTTGCAAAAGGAATAGAGGAGAGGGCACCTTAGGACAGAGAAATGACATAAGGCAGATGTAGGCAGCAGATGTGAAACATAAATGCCTGTTGGGCAATAAAGACAGGATGGGCCAGGCACAGTGGCTTACTCCTATAATCCCAGCACTTGGGGAGGGCGAGGTGGGTGGATCACCTGAGTTCAGGGATTCAAGACCAGGCTGGGCAACATGGTGAAACCCCATCTCTACAAAAAAATACAGGAAAAAAAAGTAGTCAGGCATGGTGGTGTGCACCTGTAGTCCCAGCTACCTGGGAGGCTGAGGTGAGAGAATCACCTGACCCCAGGAGGTTGAGGCTGCAGTGAGCCTGGATTGTGCGACCGTACTTCAGCCTGGGTGGCACAGCAAGATCTTGTCTCAAAAAAAAAGAGAGAGAGACAGGATGGCTCAGCAGGTTGGACAAGATTATGGGAGAATCTAGAGACTTTAGGGGAGAACTTTAGAGTGAGTGGAGTCTTTGATGGAGACCATAGGGAGCCATTGCAGGTTCTTGAGCAGAGGCTTGCCATGATATTTAAGAGAAAGTAATTATCCTAGTGCCTTGAAAGCTAGTGCTATTGACTCTGTTGGCTGTTTGTTTGTTTGTTTGTTTGTGTTGTTCATATAGTCCATTTCCTCCTCATTTGCTATTTACTGCTCATATCTGCTTCAGCATGGCACTTCTCACATCCATCTCCCTTGTACTTCCAGTTTCTAATGACATGTGAGGGCAGAACCAAGAGTGGGGTGGAACATTGACTTAGAACATGGAACCACTGCTGCTGGAGGACCCTGGAGAGACCAGGAAAGCAGGCTTCTGAGGTGCCAGGCTCTCTGGTCTCCAGCTGCGCTCGGCAGTCATATAGTTTCCCAGATATGGCACGATGCTGCCTCCACCCTTCCAGGTGAACAAGATTCTCAGAAACCATTCAGATCACAGTGAACTGGTCCTGCAAATGTGCACTTGGGAAGTGCTAAGTGCTGGTGTAGACACCTTCCTAAGCAGCAGCTTTTTCCTTTCTTCTTTTTTTTATTTGAGTCAAAGTCTCACTCTATCACTCAGATACAGTGCAGTGGCCAGTGGTGCGATCATGACTCACTGCAGCCTTGACCTCTAGGGCTCAAGTGACTCTCCCACTCAGAGTAGCTGGAACTACAGGAGCCCACCACCATACCCGGCTAATTTTTGCCTTTTTTGTAGAGACAGAGTTTTATCATGTTGCCCAGGCTGGTCGCAAATTCCTGGGCTCAAGCACTCTCCCTGCCTCGGCCTCTCAAAGCGCTGGGATTACAGGTGTGGGCCATGGCACTGCATCAGGCCTTTAGCAGCAGCTTTTAGTCACCTCCATCCACAGGAGGCATTGTATGCCCTAGTTACACATTACTCTTCAACTTCAAACCAGGTTTTTTCCAGAGTCTTAGACATGTTTGAGGCCAGGCTTCCAAAAAACATGTTCCTTCCAAGTATCATTTTCTCTCCTACAACTCTACACTGTTAAGATCACTATGCTTTCCCCCCAACCAATGCTCCCCCCTTTTCTTTTTCTGAGATGGAGTCTCACTCTGTACCCAGGCTGGTGTGCAGTGGTGCAATCTCGGCTCACTGCAACCTCCGCCTCTCGGGTTCAAATGATTCTCCTGCCTCAGCCTCCTGAGTAGCTGGGATTATGGGTGCCCAATACCATGCCTGGCTAGTTTTTGTAGTTTTAGTAGCCACGTTGGCCAGGCTGGTCTCCTGACCTCAAATGATCCACCCGCCTCAGCTTCCCAAAGTGCTGGGAGTACAGGTGTGAGCCACTGTGCCAGGCTCACCAAACCCTTTTTTAAAAAGGAATCCAGTGCTCACTTTGGCAGCACATATACTAAAATTGGAACAATACAGAGAAGATTAGCATAGCCTCTGTGCAAGGATGACACACAAATTTCTGAAGCAGTCCATATTTAAAAACAAAAGGGGTGAAGGGAAAATAAGGGATAAAAAAGTAAGCATTTTAATTTAGGGATGTTCCAAATCCATTCATTAATTCTGAGAAAGTAAAATGTATACAACCTGATGGAATTTTTAGAAAAATTGGGAGCTCACTGTCAACTAAATCACATTTATTTAGTCTAGTATTAGACTGCCTTTTTTTTTTTAACCAGATGGAAATCATTAGCAGTAATAGTGAACAAATATATCCAGGCTCCCAGAGGTCATTTTTAACCACCATTAACAATCTGGTTTTCACAGATTAGTAATATACGAAAGGCAACAGTCCAGTAAAAGATACACAAAAGGCAGCAGAAGCTTCTGTGCTTCTTATTTACCTAACATTTAGCCGTTTTAAAAACCCTTTGTAAGCAAGGCATTCGAATCCTCTAAGCTCAAAATTGGCAGATTTTACCCAAAAGATGCAGCAAAATATCTGTTTGAAATAGACACCGATGCAAAGTGTTAATAAAACCTCTACAAAGCTGATGAAAAGACAAGCTTTTTATTAATGTCATCAGTAGATTTGCCTGTGTTAATATAGTTTCCATTTACTAACTCCTTGTTTAGTGGCTTCATACCAATGTAAAGCTACTAATCATGAAGTAGGAAAGAAATGTATTTTTACATATCATATTTTAAGTTTTAAATTCACTTATCTAATGAAACATAGTATAAGATAAACAGTCCACAAAATATACTAATGTGTCCAAAGGAATCTGGTCTATAATTTGATAAGACTATGGTTTTTAGAATTGCCTATTTAGGAATAAAGATCTCATTTAAATCATGCTTTGAGTGGTTGAAAAAGAAAAATTCTCATTATGCCTTGTAGATAAACGCAGAGATACATGCATGCCTCTTTCTTCTCTCTTTCAGATTCAATATTGTATGCCAGCATTTTCGAAAATTCTCCACCTTTAGCTGGTTAATTGAGACTGCACATAATGTGCATGTATCTTCATTTTGAAATACTGTTTTTCTTGGTTTACACATTAATGATTTGTTTTCAACCTTCATGTTACCCTTGTTTTAGATAAAAGAATTTTTTAGGAATTCCAGTGAGGCCTATATTTAAATTGCTTCACGGATATTTCCTCTCTATTTTCTTTTTATCTGGAGAAGAAAGCCAAGGTATTAATGTTCAAGAGTACATCTGAGCCTATAGAGAGGTCATGTCTAAGATGAGAATGTGAATGAGGTTGTAGGAGTCTGATCTGGATATTAGAGAAGATACTTGCTATTAAGGAACTTAGAAATGCCAGGGATATTATTAGACTCCTTCCTCTAATGATGCATATGTTCTGGAATATTTGCATATGTTTACATAGATGTATTTACCTGCACACACATGCACATACATAAACACACACAAACATACTCCCGACAGTCATCGAGTAAAATGCACTTGAATTGCCATTGATAATATCACGCTGAAAATTTTCCTGTCTGTCCATGATACTGTTATAGGTCACCACTTCAGAGAAAAATCCTGTTTCCCTCTTTACAGAAATTTTTACCTCAGCAATGAAATCTCCCCATACTTCTACAAGTGCCCAGGGCCATTACATTTTGTTTTTTGCTGAGGGAAATAAAATAATAAGGAGATCTGTGATGAATTCTGGCCCACGCTCTAATTTAGAATTTACAACCTCTTGGAGTCCTTTTCAGAAACAACTGCGAACACTTTACTGAGTGCTTATTGTATGTTCAGCACTGTGCTAGGCACTGAGCATACTGAGCCCCTGCCCCAAAGTAACATATGGCCCACTGAGTGAGGAGGGGGAGTAAGGAAACAGCACCCACCATGCTCAAGGCCTGTGTGAGGCACTCTGGGGACACAGAGGAGGGTTGGGGGAAAGGGAGGAAGATCCATGAAGCCTCAGCCTTTGTTTATCCTACCATACATCTTTACACAGAAATGAAAAGCTTAGTTAAATTATATGAGTATTGAGGATAGTAGGTTGAATTTTTTTAAAATTCGGATTAGCTGAATGACTGGATTCTGGTTTATTTAGACTGGGTTTGTGGACTCAATTCATGGCTGGGGATAAAGACATTTTCTTAGCTCACCAACCTAGCCAGCTCATGAGCGAAATAGCAATAACCATCTAGCCTTTATGTGCAATATAGTTTTCTTTGGTCAAGGAAGATCATTTAAGAGATACCAGTAAGAAAGTAACTATTTACAAACTAATACAAATTAACTTATTTGATCTCTCTGTTGTAAGTTGATTTTTACATTTTTTACTTTTTATTTTATTTATTTATTTCTTTATTTCGAGACAGGATCACCCAGGCTGGAGTGCAGTAGTGCAATCACAGCTCACTACAGCCTCACTCTCCTGGGCTCAAGCGATACTCTCACCTCAGCCTCCCAAGTTGCTGGGACTACAGGCACACACCACCACATTCAGCTAATTTTTGTATTTTTGTAGAGACAAGGTTTTGCCATGTTACTCAGGTTGGTCTCAAACTCCTGGCCTCAAGCAAACCTTCCACCTCAGCCTCCCAATTACAGACGTGAGCCAGTGCACCCAACCTTAAGTTGATTTAAAAAACAAAAACAAACTATCAATTATTAGGAAAACCCTCCAGGCTTATCAATTATCTTAGAAGTACAACTCAAAGCCTCCTCCCACTTATTTTTCAGTGTCTCAAATTTTGATGGCCCAAGAAGGCTGGGCCGGTGACTCTAGTCTTGAGGACCTTCCCATTCAAACCAAGCTTCCATCCTTCAAAGAGCAGTGGGACTCCAATCAGATTTCTACCAGAAATCTTGACTATCCAGACTCCTCTTTTGCCCATTCTAGCAATTTCCTTTTTTGTAAAGGATGGATAGCGGTAGGGTGCTAGAGAGGGAATAACTTCAAGAGTCTGCTTTTCTGGAGCTGCTGTCACAGGCAAGGCAGGCTCCGCCTTTCTTTTCTGTACCTGCCCTCCATGGTTCAAGGGGATCGTATGCGAGTGAATGAGGACAACATTCAGTTATGAGGACTCCCAATTTCAGGTTATATTAAATAAGCTCTTTTGCAGCTATTAAAAGAAAATGAAAATGAAAACTTACAGAACTAGCCTACACAAAACTAATAATATTTTTTCTCCTTTTTTAAAAGGTGAACACACACAAGAAACCAATTCACCTCATTCACTCAAAAAGGATGTAGAAAATATGGGGAAAGGTAAATGAAAGTTTCGATTCTGTAGAACTTCTCTTAGCTTTAAACCACTATGGAGATAATAGGAGGATATTTTTGTTCTACACCATATTTTTAGCTTGACAAGCAACATATGAATAATATATGGACCATTGGGTGGATATAATTGAGATTAATGCATACATATCAATCAATACATGACACTGTAATATAATACTTTAAAATAATATATTACATTGATTTATATTCATGGATTTCTGCACAAAATCTATCCTATGTCTATGCAACACTTTTTAAATTGGTAAAATATTTTGTCTTATAATAATAAATTGCCATATATAACAGTTCTCTGGAGAGTTATTTGTAAAGATTAGTAAAATGACTCTTCCTTTTTTTTTATTAGAAGAACTTCAAAAGGTTTTATTTGAACAAATAGATTTACGGAGACGACTGGAACAAGAATTCCAGGTGTTAAAAGGAAACACGTCTTTCCCAGTATTCAGTAAGAAATCACTTTTATTTCATTGTATTTATGATAATTGATTATGTTCTATTATTAGGCTTAAGAATGTGATTCTAAATATTAAATGATTGTGCAAAACTCACACTGTCTTCTCATGGTCTGCCTAAATATTCATAAATTTTAGTTTCTCTTATTTAGGCTTTCAATTGACTCACAGATAAAATTTCTTACAAGAACCTTTTGGTATTTATGTATGGATATACATGTATCTGTATGTGTATGTTGTATTTTTAAATATGTGTGTAAATATATAATTAAATATGTAAATACATTTAAGTTTTTAAATATATTTCAATTACAGATTTTAAAACAAAAGAACTACTCAGGTATTTACATTCTCTAAGGTAGGCAAAACAGAAGAAAAAGTTAACTTTCACTCTCAGATTGTTCTAGATAGCTTCCTGATGCTTGAGATATGTATAAATATGAAAATCTAAACTTTAACAATTCAAGGTACACAAATCTATTTTATTAAATGAAATTTGTATAATTTTAGTAGTTTTAGATTCTCCATCTATATTTAATGTTAAAATTCCATTCCAAATTTAGAGGCAGAAGATATTGTAGCCTAAAAACTGTTGGTTCTACTCCCAGAGTCTTGGAATTTCCTAAGACTTTATGGTAGGTGTCCAGATTTTTAAAATTCATCTGCCCTTGTCTGGGTCACATTGGACAAATACATCACAGTAGTGTTTTTCAAGCTTTTTGGAGTTTGATTTAGTCATACTCCCCTCTCCAGAGAAAGGAAAATGGGAAAATAGTATGCGAACTTCTTTTTCTTTTCTTTTTTTTTTTTTTTGAGATGGAGTCTTGCTCTGTCACCCAGGCTGGAGAGCAGTGGTGCGATCTCGGCTCACTGCAACCTCTGCCTCCTGGGTTCAAGCAATTCTCTTGTCTCAGCCTCCCAAGTTGCTAGGACTACAGGCACATGCCACCAAGCCTGGCTAATTTTTGTATTTTTAGTAGGGGCTGGGTTTCACCATACTGGTCAGGCTGGTCTCGAACTCCTGACCTCAGGTGATCCACCTGCCTCAGCCTCCCAAAATGCTGGGATTACACGCATTAGCCACCATGCCCAGCCTGCAAACTTATTTTTCTAATTATATATATTTAAAATTAATTTTTTCTGGGGCACATTTTTAGAATGTCAGCATACTTCTTGTTATTAATCCAGAAATCACAAAACTCAAGTTGGCAATTCTGTACCAGCATCTGGGAGATTTTAAAATAATTGTGATAATTTCAATAATGTCAGTCTAAAGGTCTTCATTCATTAGGGCTTCCTAAATGTAATCATTGGCACAACTGAATGATATACTTAGGTAGCATTTTTGAATAGCACCAGGTTCCTGGTAACATATCAAACTGAGTTTGACCTGAGCATTTAGTGGGGATTCAATACATAGAGGTCACTGTATGATGGAAGAGAGTACTGACCACAAGGAATGGGAGGGTCTGAAAACTGTGTGCTTTCTGCATACTCCAAGGGAGGTTGAAGCTCATGATACTTCAGTAATTTTGAATTCAGAGAATGCCTGCAGGGCCTTAGAATGAGATTGAAAGGAGGAGAATGGCCAATAGCTTTTGACAGCATAATTAGGAATATTGTGATACTTACAGCTTTGAGAAAAGGGGAAACGTTTAAAATATCTTTGAAACCATAAGAAACAGGTGCTTTGAAAGGATGTAGGATTCTCTAACTTTTTTTTTTTTTTGAGATGGAGTTTCACTCTTGTTGCCCAGGCTAGAGTGCAATAGCCTGATCTCAGCTCACTGCAACCTCTGCCTCCCAAGTGCAAGCGATTCTCCTGCCTCAGCCTCCCAAGTAGCTGGGATTATAAGCATGTGCCGCCACTCCTGGATTATGTTGTATTTTTAGTAGAGACAGGGTTTCTCCATGTTGGTCAGGCTGGTCTTGACCTCCCGACCTCAGGTAATCCGCCCACCTCAGCCTCCCAAAGTGCTGGGATTACAAGCGTGAGCCACTGCTAATAACTTTTGAAACTGTATCTTAAGAAAGACTGTACAGTTCCTTGGCCCCAGTGAGCAGGCATTGAATGATATGTTTCTCCACTAGCTGATGTTTATTTAATGTTGAGTTTGCAAGTCCCTACTTTTAGATCTAGCAGAGTGGGTCCAAGTTCCACTGAATCCCTAACATGCCCTTCTAACTCCCTAGGAAACCACTGTAGTCATAATTCATCCCATTAATAAAAGCTAATTAATATTCATTCTAAGTAATCCATCACACACTATATATATATATATATATATATATATATATATATATATATATTTATTTATTTTAGTAACTGCTCTGTAATACAACATGTTTCTGTTAAACAAAATGTTAGAATGTTACAGTACTGGCCAGCTTCAATTCAGACCTCTCACTCATCATTTTGATCTGTGTTAATATGTGTCCTCTGTGATTGCCACATACATGAAACACTTCAATTAAATAGTAACAAGAAAATTTCCTCTTTTTTTATCTGCAACATACTCCACTGACCAAGGAAGTGGCATGTGTGTGCCCAAGTTTAAATAATGCGTGGTCTAGACACACCGCAAAGAGGCAGTCAATTTCACACAGATGAAAATAGCAAATGCACATTATGTGCTTGTTAACTAAATGTGAGGGGCCATGAGCCTAGGAGACAGCTTTAGATTCACTCAGATGAAAAGGGGAACACCGAGCTTCATGAAGCCTCATCGGAAAGTAGCATAGAGGAATTGTTATGAGAGTTTTGCAAAGCTTTTTACTAGGAGGTGAACAGATGCTCACAGTCACCACACTTAAAATCCCGTTCACTTAGAGCACTCCGGACCTAGGCTAGGAGCTGTAGCATGTGAGAATTGAGAATCTAGGCTCAAAAATCGACCAGACCTGAGTTCATTTTCAGGCTCTGCTACTTGCTTTTTGTATGACCTTGAAAACTGTAAAATGGGGCAGATAATTCCTGTCTCATAGAAGAACTAGAGGACTAAATGAGAGATCTATGTGAAGTGCTGTGCACATGCTGGGCACAGGATAAGTACAATTATGATGGTGATTATGAAGCAGAAAGAGGAAAAGGAGAGGACCAGCACTGAGCTCTAGAAAAGCATTTCTGAACTTGGGTCCAAATATTTGGCTTCTGGCCCGGTGCAGTGGCTCACGCCTGTAATCCTAGCACTTTGGGAGGCCAAGGCGGGTGGATCACTTGAAGTCAGGAGTTTGAGACCAGCCTGGCCAACATGGTGAAACCCCATCTGTACCAGAAATATAAAAAATTAGCCAGGCGTGGTAGTATGCTCCTATAATTCCAGCTACTCAGGAGGCTGAAGCAGGAGAATCACTTGAACCCAGGAGGCGGAGGTTGCAGTGAGCTGAGATCGCACCACTGCACTCCAGCCTGGGTGACAGAGCAAGACTCCATCTCAAAAAACAACAAATATTTGGCTTCTTGTCGTGGTTCTGAGGGTTACTGAGGACCACAGGAATAGTCCTGAGCATAGAGAGGGTAAAATAAAGATAACAGAGATGAGGGGCAGGAGGAGGAAGAGGAGGAGGAAGAGGAGGGAGGAACAGTAGAGGGAAAAAGGAGAAGGAGGAGGAAGAGACAGAAAAGGAGGATGAGGGAGGAAGTTGGAGGAGAAGGAGGAAACAAGTCTCCACACTCGGGGAGCAGCAGTTGGGAGGAGGAAGAGAAACAAGCAAGTCTCTGCAATTGCTGGGACAGAGGCTTCCAGAGGGGCTCTCCGTTAATACTTATGTGTGGACCTGATGGGGAAATCTGGGGAGGAGAAAACAGGGCAAGGCAGGCATTTGCCATTACAGCAGAGTCAGAGAAGCATGGCGGGTCCTAGAGAGGGTTTCAGGTGTGGATGCTGACTGCTCTACTCTCTAGCTGAGTAACCTTAGGCAAGTTCCCTGATCTCTTTTCAACAGTGTAACAATACTACTACCTGCCTCCTGGGGTTGTGGAGAGGATTAAATGAGTGAAAGCCATGAAGTGCTTAGCACAGTGACAAATGCATAGTAATTACCATTTAACGTGAGTTGTTGCTACTATATACTGTTTTAAAGTTTGATGCTGACATTCTTGTAGTAACTGTATAGTAAACCAGCTAATGTTAGAAACCAGAAGTTTTAGAGGTCTATTCAGCCGTCATTATAGACGGTGGAACAGGCAGTGAAACTTGTTTTGATACCAGACAATAAGTTTCATCAACAAACCGGGTAGGACACAACAGAGAGATAGGGAGGGTATCCTAAGGAAAGAGGAGAAGCTAGAATTGGGTGGGAGTAGGCGTTTGGGGAAATGGATAAGGAGGGGCTCCACTGTTATCAAGGTTACTTTGAGGTGACAATAGGCTGTCTGGTCAAACATGTTTTGCAATGACAATCATGTTCAACAGGACAGCAGTAAGTTATTCAAGGTAACCCCCAATCCCACCATCCCAAACGCCCTCACTCACAACTCATCTGATCATTTTTGCAGTTGTAAATCCAGAAGTTGTTTTTGCCATCGCATTTTGTACACGTATCGCAGCAAATCTGTCTCTTCTTCCTCTTTTCCTCCAACACCCTACGCCTTCCTTTATTACAGCATTCATGCTTTTGCTGTAGTTTTTATTCATTTTGCTTTCTTCCCACTAGCCATCTTATAACCTCAGAGCCTAGCCCTGAACCTGGGAGCTGCTAAAGGAGGTCGTGAGTGGAGAAGGCCCTCACCAGCAGGGCACCCTGCATCTTCACCTCCCTTCTCCACGCCAGCCCTTTCCGCCAGCTACTCTTAGCCCTGTCTTCCTAAAACTCTAGATTTGGCACCAAATCTTCACCTCGAGAAAATAGAGTGATTTGCACTGTTTATCATGGTATATCTAAGTTAACTCCTATCTGAGTCTCAAAACCCTTTATAATTGTGTGCCCCTCCCCTAACCTCTCCACCCTTATTTCTGTTTCTCCACGGCTCGGCTCCAGTTACCTGGAGACCACTCTCTCCTCTTGCCCTTCACCTCTGCACACTGTGTCCTCTAGTCCAGAATGCCTACCCTCATCCAAGTCCTCCTCCTTATCTGGGACACAGCTAAAGTTTTGCCATGTCCAAGAAGCCTTGCCACTCTTGTAGTAGGCACCGTTTTCTGAAGTCCTGTCGTGTTCATTTCTAGTACCATGAGTTTTCTGTGTTGACTCCTCTTCTGTTTCACTCTGTTACTCTCCTCTCCCTCTCCCTCTCCCCTTCCCCGCATTGTAAATAGATTTGGGAAAGGGCTACCCAGAATGTTCTTCCATTGCCACCTGCAGCACCTGGCATATTATGGGTACATAACACACAGTCAGTAAATGATTGATAGGAACATTGGAGTCATACTTGAAAAGATTAAAACTGACAATGAAGGATGAAATAGGATCACTGAAGACTGTTGTATAAAGGAGAGTATCCAGCGCTCATGAGTTGAATCCTTAAGATTTGCAGATCTAGTGACAACTTCATGGCACTTACAAGAACTGAGTGGAAAGGCCAGTTGGTTATTACAGGAAAGAACTAATAAATAGGGTTTATGAAAAAAGTTAGATTTCATCTAAAATGTCATCATTTTAGATTCTTATAAAGAATTGCTCTTCCAAATTACTGTTAAGAGTCCTTGTTATTAAAAACAAATTACATCTCATCTACCTGAATATGGTTGTCTGCATCTTTCACCTGTGACCATTACTGAATTCATTTTATGTTCAGTGGTTTCTTTCCTTCCTTCTTCTTTCCTTTTGTAGCATACTCTGGAAGATGATGTGGCAGGGGGCAGGGAGGGGGAAGAGCAGATTCCAAAATACTATACAGATTAAAAGCTTTGGTCCTTTCAGTAGGAGATTGCTATGGAAAGTTTTTTAAAAAGTTTTGGCTGGGCACAGTGGCTCAGGTCTGTAATCTCAGCACTTAGGGAAGTCAAGGCAGGAGGACTGCTTGAGCCCAGGAGTTCAAGATCAGCCTGAGCAACATACTGGGACCCTGTCTCTACTCACACACACACACACACACACACACACACACACACACACAAATTAGCCAAGCGTGGTGGCATGCACATGTAGTCCAGCTACTAAGGAGGTAGAGGTGGGAGGAAATCTTAAACCCGGCAGGTCAAGGCTTCAGTGAGCTGTGGTCCATTGCACTCCAGCCTGGGTGACAGAGCAAGAACTGTCTCGAAAATAAAAAAATTTAAAAAAGGTTTAATGGTTGTTTAAAAATAGTGATAACAAAATGAAGACATTGTAAACAAATTGAACCCCAAAGCCCACTGCTTGCTTAGAACAACCCAGGTGAACCAGATGTACCCTATGGGTTTGTCTTCTTACTTATGGTTCTAGGAATATAGGCTAGATACTTTTTATTGCTGTTTGGAAAACTGGTAGGTGTTTCTAGCTGTCTGAGCTTGCAGTGTGCTGCCTTGCTGTTGTGTTGGTTGACTTGCTGCACTTCAGTGTTTTTCTTTGCTACTTCCTTTTACATTATCATTTTCCAAAACTAGTTGGGCTATAAGTGATTCTCATTAGGGAAGTCGACTTAATGATTTTTTCCATATTCAATTAAATTGTGTCTTCATCAACCTTTAGAACATAGAAAAAATATAGCTGGGTGAGGTGGCTCACGCCTGTAATCCCAGCACTTTGGGAGGCCAGGGCAGGCAGATCACTTGAGGTCAGGAGTTCCAGACCAGCCTGGCTAAAATGGTGAAACCTCGTCTCTACTAAAAATACAAAAAAATTAGCCGGGCACGGTGGCACATGCCTGTAACCCCAGCTACTCAGGAGCCTGAGGCAGGAGAATCACTTGCACCCGGGAAGCAGAGGTTGCAGTGAGCCGAGATCACACCACGGCGCTCCAGCCTGGGCGTGCGTGAGGCTCTGTATCAAAAAAAAAAAAAAAGAACATAGAAAAAAATTTAGATTTTTGTATGTTTGCCAATTAACAATCTTTATATCTCAAAAGCTGTACATACCCTTGTTGTGGAAAATGTTAAGTATGTAGAAATAAAAAGGAAATAAAACAAAAATCACCCATAATCTTGCCACCTAGAGATAACCAATGTTAATATTTTGGAGCTTCAGCCTTTTAAAATCCATATTAAATGCTTTTTTAAAACAAAATGAAATGTAATACACACCATTTTTTGCTTTCTTTTTTTTTTTTTTTTTTTTTTTTTGCTGAAATGTTCCTCTTTCCATTACTACACAGCAGTGTATATACTGTTATGTTGGACATTAAGGTTTGTCCAAGTTTTAGATGATGGACACCCGTAACTAAGCCTATGGGGATCTGAGCCTGTAGGGATCCAAGATGCCTCTGACCATGGTAATAAACTGAGATGAATTAGGAAGGAGGGGCTGTGGGAAGCTGACCTGGCTTCAAATCAGTTTATTTTGTTATTTAAAAAAAAAAAAAAACATTCTTTTTTCTTTTTCTTTCTTTTTTGTTTGTTTTTTTTTTTTTTTTTTTTTGAGACAGTGTCTCACTCTTTCACCCAGACTGGAGTGCAGTGGTGCACTTACTTCTGGGGGATCACAGAAGATTCTAATTTTAGAGGAGGAAACAGCTAAGGGCAATTGCACTATTATTTCCTTAGGTTTTGCATGTATGCACTATTATTTCCTTAGGTTAAACTAAAAGTGCTGCTGTGGCAAAGGGCATGAACTTTTTAAAGGTCTTACCAAATAATTTCAAGTTGCCTTTCAGAAAGTTTGGACTAATTTCTGCTCCCATCTTTGGAACAACATGTATCATCTTTTCATTTAATCTTTGCTAATATAAATGGAAATTTTGGTATCTCATGTTATTTCCTTTTCTTTCATTGCTGGTGATGCTCAACATCTTTTATGTATCAAGCATCTTTTCATATGTTTTGTGAATGCCCATTTCTGTTCTCTCCCCATATTTCTGTTGATGTGTTCATTTTCTTATTGATTTGTATAAACCCTCTATATACTAAAATATTAATTATTTGACATGTTACAAGAATTTTTTGGTTTGTTTCAATTACATTTAAATGTTGACTATGGTGTTTTATGTTTGGGGAGTTTAATCTGTTTGTAATGTATTGATATACCAAAGTTTTAAATTTCTGTCTTATCAAATCAATCAGTCTTTTTCTTTTTGGTTTTTTGCCTTTTATGCTCTTCCCCACTCCAATCTTAAAAAAAATATTCACCATTTTTTTTTTTTTTTTTTTTTTGAGATGGAGTCTTGCTCTGTCACCAGGCTAGAGTACAGTGGCGCAATCTTGGCTCACTGCAACATCTGCCTCCCAGGTTCAAGCGATTCTCCTGGCTCAGCCTCCCGAGGAGCTGGGACTACAGGCACACACCACTATGCCCAGCTAATTTTCATATTTTTAGTAGAGGCGGGGTTTCACCATGTTGGCCAGGATGGTCTCGATCTGTTGACCTTGGGATCCGCTCTTTGCCTCCCAAAGTGCTGGGATTACAGTTGTGAGCCATCGCACCCAGCCCATTTTTTCTAGTACTTTAATGGCTTTTTTTTTTCCATTTTAACTTAGGGAATTAAGTGTGCTATTATACAAAAAGTAAGCATGAGTTAAGTTAGGACTAGTTTTCATCATTCCACTCTGAATTGTCCTTAGCTGTTTCCTCCTCTAAAATTAGGATCTTCTGTGATTCCCCAGAAGTAAGTGCACCACTGCACTCCAGTCTGGGTGACAGAGTGAGACTCTGTCTCAAAAAAAAAAGAAAGAAGAAAAAAATTTTTTATGACAAAATAACTGATTTGAAGCCAGGTCAGCTTCCCACAGCCCCTCCTTCCTAATTCATCTCAGTTTATCACCCTGGTCAGAGGCATCTAGGATCCCTACAGACTCAGAGGAAAGTATTCTCCTTCATAGAGGGAGAGCTGCTTGCCATGTGCTCCAGTGTCTGGAACCACACTGATTTTCTTGGAGGCCTTCAGACCAGAGTGCAGGACCAAGTGTTAGAACCAGGGTAGTTTGTGGAGGGCTGGTTCCCCTGTTGCCCTGTGCCCTTTGACCCACCTCTAGAGCATCCGGACCTGGTGGAGTGGGTGCCAGTTCCTCATATGATACCTTACACCTAATTGTCATCGGTGTAAATCAAAATCTTTCCCTCCCTTCCCCTGCACAAGAAAGTCAGGTGGGTACGTGGAGCCCAATCAAATCAGCTTATTTTGTCATCAAAAAAATTTCTTTTTTTTGTTGGGGGGGGTGCGGGACAGAGTCTCACTCTGTCACCCAGACTGGAGTGCAATGGTGCAATCTCAGCTCTCTGCAGCCTTGACTTCCCAGCCTCTGTGAGTAGCTGGGACTACAGGTGTGCACCACCATGCCCAGCTAATTTTTTTAATTTTTTGCCATGTTGCCCAGGCTGGTCTCAAACTCCTGGGCTCAAGCAGTTCTCCTGCCTTGGCCTCCCAAAGGACTGGGATTATAGGTATGAGCCACCACGCTTGGCCTGGTAGCTCAAATCTTAAAATGCTAGAGCAAGAAAAGACCTGAAAGACCCTATTATTCCACACCTTTGTTTCTTTAGATAAAGGGCTGAGGCTCTAGAGTGGTGTAGTTACTATAGGTGGCAGAATCTCAACCTGCTGATGGATAATTCTGTGTGTCTTCACTCCTCATTTATTAGCTAGCCCCTGCTGTGTGGCCCCTGCTGTGTGCCAGGCACTGTGGTGGCCTTGAAAATTTAAGAGTCTAAATGTATCTTCCTGCCCTCTAGGAACTCAACTGTTTAGCAGGGAGACAGATGGATAACAAGTAATCATAGCATGTATTATGGATGCATTAATAGAGGTATGGACAGTGTGCTAAAGAAGTTAAAAAAAAACAGCGGGGGTAAATAATTCTGGCGGAAAGGCTGCAGAATTGGAAAAGACTTCTTGGAGGAGGTAACATTTGAATTGGATTTTAAAGAAAAGGCAGCTGTTTGCTGCAAGGGCAAGATCACAGCAGGGGTGAAGGCACAGAGGCTGGAAGAACAATGCACATTTGAGGACTGGAGAGTGGTTTGGTGGCTGGTGGGGTGCAGGGGGTTTCCTCTGTGCCCTCTGCTGCAGCCAGCTGAGCCATATGTGGTTTCCCTCTCCTCCTTCCATGTCTTTATGTAGAATGCTGTTCTCCACCTGTCTGCTCAAGCAGCTCTTCCCTCCAATGCTTCCAGAATGAATGAGGGCTCCTCCCTCAATCTTTGCATGGCACCATATACTTCCCTCTATTACAGTGACTTTGACATCAAAATCAGAGGTGACATTAGGGATTGGGTCTTTTTAAAAAAATAAATTAGAACACATGTTTGGGGCTGGATAAGAAATTCAAATAATATGAAAAGGTAGAAGTTGAAAAAAATAAAAAGCACAAAGTCTTTTCATCTCTAAGTACCCAGGGTCTCATGAGTGGTAAAGGATTTACTATCTTGAAAGTGATGGAAAGCCATTCCATCACTTTTTTTTTTTTAAGCAAGGAATTAAAGGTATTTGGAGAGGAAAGGACTGGAGCCAGGTGGTCAGCTGGAAAATGATCCAGGGATGAGGTGCCTACATGTGGAAGGTAACAGTAGCAAAGAGGGGAGGGGATGAAGATAGAACACACAGGACTCACACAGTAGTTGGCTGTAGAGATGAAAGGAAGAGAAGAAAAGATAATGATGAAGTTTCTGGTTTCCTCAAGCTGCTGCCCTATCAACCACAAATTCAATATGAAATTGTGCTAATTTCTCCTTCAGTGCAGAAAAAGGCAAAGTTAGTCAAGTCCACACTTTTAAAAAGATCACATGGAGAAAATGTAACATTAAACTGTGCATTTGGAAGTCATTATTTTTTCTACTGCAATAAATTTGATCAATATGTAGAATAGCAAAAATATTTTGCATGACAATATCTCTTAAAGTTCTCTTCTCAGATTAAGGTAAAGTCTGTAGAAAGGCACTGAGACAAAGAAGGGCCATAAAATAAGGCTGATCCCAGAGTGAGAGAGTTTGCTGCATTGGCGAGTTGGGCTGAAGTACTCTCTTAGGAGTGAGATAAGCTGCAGTGAAGCCAGGCAGGCATTTTTCACAGACCTATATCTTATTCACCCAGAAGGTATTATGTACAGGAGGGGCAGAATTTCCTATGCTCAGCTCTGTCTGAGGTCTGCCCCGCTCACTCCTGCTGGACTTCTGGAGACAGTGGAAGCTCACAATACCTGTGATTTGCACAAGTGTGCAAAGGTTAAAGAACATGATTGTGTGGGATGTTTCTGTGTAACTATATGCAAGAGATTATACTAGCTGGAATATGAGATACTGTAAAATATAAGACATACTCAGTATTTACTGTTCAGTCTGATTATAGAATATTGAAAACATTCTTCAAACAACCATTTAATTTGCCTACAAAAAAAGTCAAGTAGGGGCTGTCAGTGGGACTGTCAATGATATTTTTACTAGATAAACTAAAAGTAGATTTTACACTTAATCTTTCTCTGTCTCTCTCTTCTACCAGATAATTTTCAGGATCAGATGAAAAGGGAACTAGCCTATCGAGAAGAAATGGTGCAACAGTTACAAATTGTAAGATGCATTTCTACTTAAAAATAAATGCAACTTGATTGGTTTGTTTTCAGACTACCCAATATGTATGAAACTGTTCATGTTTTTGCATGAAATACTTTGGTCCACTTACCTCTCAGCTGGCTTAGATGCTAATTACCAAGAGATTTACTTAGACACAGGATAAACAGATGTGGCAGTATGTTTCCTCTAAATGTAACTACCTACCATGTGTTAATAGACAGATGTGTAAATTATCTCTGTGGGTAAACCAAAGGTACTCGCATTTTCTTCCACTGTGCAAACTTCCAAACACAATGCTGGGCTATACTAGGAGCTCTGTGAAGGGCAACTGTCTTCCAGCCTCTCCTCCATTCACTACCCACACCTGAGCCAAGCCCTCCACTGCCAATAAAACACAATTAATTAGCACAATCAATCAATTAAACTCACTTGAAGGATGATGAAACAATTTCCAAATGAAACGTATTACTCTACCCTAATTTTTCTAAAAATGGACACTAAGATCTATTCATATGGAAAAAACAAGAAGATGTCTGATAAGTAAATGTAGTGGTTTTGTTTTGGGTTTTTGTTTGCTTTCTGAATATCTTGCCCTTTGTCACCATGTAGATACATCTAGTATTATTCATTAGGGCTTTTAAAGCAGTCTCCCAAGCTTCCTCACTATCGTGAGTACAATGGGGAAAATTATTTCTGCTCAATATTTATAAGGTATTTTTAATCACCTGGATAAAGACACATATTGATCCTTAGTGATATTCCCAGCATAATTATTATACTTCAGGTTGCCTAACATTTCTGTACTGATCCGTGCTGCCTTTCAGCCGTTAAGCATGGGTCCATGTGTATGTGCCTGTCTTGTCTACAGACCCAGAAGTCTAGTTCTTTTGTCAGGATTATTTAAGAAAGGTAGTTACTAATGTTTCCATTCTTCATCGGACAAATCAAGCAGTGTTAGTGGAGATTCCCAAGAGTCATTTTTGAAGCAATCGGTTTTCCTTGATCTAGCTCAAGTGCTCGTTAACAACTCTCAGTTCTGAAAACCACTATATAAGATGCGGCTTAAACAAGATTTTCTTCTCATGTTGGTTTTGTTTGCACCTAAATTTACTGGGGAGCAGAGGATTTTCATATTGATTTAATAACAAATTCCCATTCTTAGCTTTTGATTCCCTGGTAAGAGCTGTAATTACTTGCTGTGAATATATTTATCGTTTTATCTGTTTAAAGGAAAATTTTAAATAAAAGATTCAATGTAGAGGAATATAACATTTTAAGACCTTCCTTATTTTATACAAGACATCATTTTCAGGTTTTTTTTATTATTATTATTTTTGTTTGTTTGTTCTTTTGTTTTGTTTTGTTTTTTGAGACAGGGTCTCAATCATAGCTCACTGCAGCCTTAAACTCCTGGGCTCCAGCAATCCTCCCACCTCAGCCTCCCAAGTAGCTGGCACTGCAGGTGTGCATCACCATACCTGACTAATTTTTAAATTTTTTGTAGAGACAGGGTCTTTCTGTGTTGCCCAGGCTGGTCTTAAACTCCTGGCCTCCAGTGATCCTCCCACCTCGGCCTCCTAAAGTGCTAAGATTACAGGCATGAATCACTGCACCTGGCCCATTTTCAGACTTTTAAAAGAAAGAAAATTGCCACAAGTGCAACAAAAAAATTGTGATTTCAGGGGGTAGTGGTGAGTATAGCAAAATGGGCATTAGGAAAGGAAGCAGTATTTCTTTTAGTGCCCCTATTTAAGGCCAGTTATGTAACCTTATGTCTTAATTTTCTTTGGCATTTGGTTTCTTTAGTAAAAGGGGAAATTATATTGCATCCATGTAATAAGCAGGTAGGATTGATAGAGGAAAAATCGTCTCATGTCTTGGTACATGGAAGATAAAAACTGGTATTACTAAATTATTTTATTTACTGCATTATAAAATATTTTATCATGTGTATTCATCTATCTAGACAAATGTTGTTAATTCACATTCCTATAGATAGTAAACTATTCTTGGTAGCAAATTAAATAGTTTGGAAGAAGCTGGAATTTCCCATCCCTGTCCCCATGCCCTTGTAGGTACCATATAATTCCTGACATACACAAAGGTACATCCAGAGTAACAACATGAAAATTGGTGAAATCGACATGATTTGTCCCTCCTGCTTCTTCCCCTTTTTATGTGTCCCCTACCTTTAGATGCCCAGGGTTTTCATGCTGACTCCAGTACTTACCACAGTGTGCAGTGTCAAACAGCTGTCTGTAAACATTTGTTGAATAAATCACTACCCATGATGACCCCGACCCAACTCTGATATTCTCATACAGCAGTCCTCTTAATTCTTTTCCAGATTTCCCTGGCTTAGTCCTGGTTTCCCCAAATGTTATTTTACACTAAGCAAATACTACTACCACAACTCCTAAAGAAAGGAATACTATCAAAATTGGGGGAGCTTCTGTATTACTACACTGTTTGCACCTAACAGACATGAGATTTAACATCTATAACTTGGGATTAAGACCCATCCCATAGTGTTCAGTGTCAGTTCCTCAACCAAAAGGAATGGCTATAAGGTTTAACCTAGTGCCCTGGTAGGGATATTATAAGGTGCAAGTGAGTAATAAACATGAAATGTACATAAAAGCCATAAAATGCTATGCCAATGGAAGTAATTAATTTAATGGTGTGGCCCTTCTCAAAGTAGTACCTACAAGAGTGAAGCTATTCAAGCCCTAGTGGCTAGATGCATTTTTGTGCAGGAAGGACCTATGTTTGCATGATACTATTTGCTTTAGAATCAAGGTTACAGTTTCAATGTTACTTGAACAGAAATGTATCTAATTCCTTATTCAGCTTGATGTATTTGTCAAAGTACCTGGGGGAAAATGTCTTTAGAAAATTGTATCTAAAGATCAAGAAATTGCAAAGTATCACAATTACTGGCTTTCTGAATATTTTAGTTGAATGATACTATTCATCAGTCAATATGGTTGCATGCTTTGCTTCCTGAAAACAGAACAATTCACTCAAAATTAGTTTATATTTAAAGTTTACAGAGCATATATTATGGAATAGGCTTTTTTTCTTGAGATGACATAAAAACCCACTCTATCTTGCAGTCATGGAGAATTCAAATATATTAAAACCATCATATTTGGTAATGATTCCCAAAGACACACAATGCATTTATCCTATGTTGTTAAAAAGTGTTTCTACTCAAAAAACTTATATCGAAAGCGTCTTGGGTATCATTGCCATAGAAAGAAAACTTACGAATTTCTTTGGCTCTTGCATTTTTAGATTCTCTGTTGACTGTCATTTCTGTACCATTGCTTCCTTTTCCCATGTTAAATGTAAAGTTGCAATGACTACAGAGTCAAATGATTGACTCTTTGTGTCTTCATAAATGAATGTGCATTTATCTCAATGTGAGATTGAAAGCATGTGAGGAATTATTTAACATTTATACACGGCTTTAAGCTACCTTTTTAAAAAAAACTCAACATTTGAGTTTTGTGGTATTTAACATGGTTTGTATTAAAGTCCCCCACCCTGCCCTGGGTTTTCAAGTGCTTATAGCATTTTTATGACTAAGCCACAGTTAGTTATGCAAAACAAAAAATATATATTTCTATCATTATGAACCAAATACAAAAGTTTTTAAATTTAGCATGTTTATGAAAATGTAAATATTTAGTATAATAAAGGGTAAAGGATTTCTCATTCACAAATGAATTATCATTCTAGGAAAAGCTTATTCAATGTTAAAAGCAAAACTTATCAGTCCTTAGGATTAAGAAGCTGAAGATTTTTATTCAGTGAACAACCTTTTGATTAAAGTTTTTCCAAGGACTGGAATATAATAACTTAGAACATGAGCTGAGACTATGATGATGCCTTGATAACCTTTTTCCTTTCATTACGAATTTGGCAATAATTTATCAGCAAGTACATCTGTATATAAGCTACTACTGTAGATTTGAAGACACTGCCCTTTTATTATTTAGTCATAGTTCTTGAAGGACATCGTTATGCTGCAACACAGAGCACTTGATAAATGGCTAGACCCAGATTTGCATCCTTTGAGCTTGTCAGATTGCTACCACGAGGCGTGTTGATTGGGAAAATGTGCTAGTCTTGAAGTGCCCTCTGCTGTTTTTCCATAATGCTGCAGGCACACGCGGCTGGGGAAACCGGTCTCAAAGTTCTTCATTAAAAGCCTCAATTAAAATAATGCTCAATCAATAGATTAAGGACTAATGTTTTGTTCACTGTGGACTTGTAAAACAGCAGTTTACAACTTCCTTATGGTGGGAGTGCAGTGCGTCTTCACAGAGAAAGGAGCGAGAGGTCGTTATCTTTGCTGGAGAAGTGCTTGCTCTTTGGCAAGGACACAGCTCTTCAGTAAGATGGTCTTTTCTTGGAGGTTCTCCAGTATTCATTAGGATGGGAACTTGCCCAGATTTTTACAGCATCAACCTAGAGAGTTTGTAAAAATATGTCTTACATCTTTATTTTTTTAAAAAAAAGGTAGATAGAACCGTTACTGTTTTGCATTATATTTTTAGAAGAAGATCCCTGGACCACAAGAAGATTTTGATTCTGTATCTAAATACGCATCAAAAGGAGGTCCTTGCAAGTCAGAGGGGACTTAATGTAAGCCTGAACTTCCGTGGAAGCTGCCTTAAAATTCTCTAGCAGTAGACAGACTTTGGCTACTGTGTGTCTGTTTCCAATTATTGACCTAATGCTGTGCATCTTGACAGAGCTGTGTGTCCATTTCCAATTATTGATCTGCTGTGCACCTTAACAGTGCAATCAGTTGTTCTTTAGTTATGTAGCCTTTTTCTTCTCATCGTTCTCCTTTTGAGTTGTTGACTGACCTGAATGTGTGAGCTCAGGTTAACTCTCTTGGCACAAACTAGGAAGTTACTGTTTTCTTTACTTTTGTTTTTTCTTTTAAACCCCAGTTCTTTTGATCTGCTATAACCAAGTAAGTAATTTAAAGTCACATAATACTTTAAATTTTTTTCTCCATGCCAATCTCAGCAATTTCCAAGCTGGTCAAAATGAAAAAAAAAAACCAAACACTTCTGTAAGTCCTATTGTAGGAGATTTGCATGTAATAACTACTTTAAATCAAGCCTCTAAAATCCTGAGCTTCTGAGTTGCGGAGAATTTGCTGAGATGTTTGCAAGTCTGATGTTGCGTTTTATGGAATCTGAAGCACCATCAATTGTAAGAGGCACCATTACTTGATGAATCACAAAGAAAAAAGGTTTCAACTATAATTCTAAGATACTATCAGTTATAATACCTCTGATTTCAGAAATGTTAAAATGTGAGGAGAGAAAGTGCATCTTGGAATCAGTGAAATACTGTAGTTTTCATGATCAACTGGCCATGCTAGTATAATCTTTCTTTACCATTCATGAGTAAAATATGTGATTCTCAGGTCACTACTTTTTGCTTTTTATTTTTGTTGTTTTTTGGCTTTTATTTCATTTTGTTTTAATGAAATACATTTAAAAAATCAACATTCTAGTGGGAATAATTCTTCACCCCAGTTTAAATTCCAATCTGGATCCTTAGGATTCAAATGTGCTTATTTGGAAATGTCCTTTTCTTTCCTGAGTCTTTTTATTTTCTTTTCCTTCTCAACGTCCTACCTTAATGAAATGCTGTGTTACTGCTTCTGAAAAAAAGAAAGAAGGCATTTTAACTTACCTCTGAAAGTAAAACCCTTCAGGTGTGTTTCTTTGAATTAGGATGAGTAGTTTACTCCTTTAACGAGATGGCCCATGGTGATTTGACTTCTCTCTCCTAGTAGCTGGCGTAGAACAGACACTTGCTAAATCTTTGTGGTGTCTAATCTTGATGTTGAGGACTCGTTTTAAATGTGAGAATGGCACAAACACATTTTATTGGTAACTCCTTGTGCCCAAACGTTTACACTGTTTGTTATTCTAAATAATAGAATTCCATTCCAGGCTCTGTCGTGTCATGCATCTAGAGAGGTGATCATATGCTTTGGCACATTGCAGCATACACCATAATGGAAAACCAAGATTCAAAGGGGTCCCTGTTATAGCAGGTGTAGCATAACCTAGAGTGAAAAGAAGAGGTAACTGGAGTAGGTCCCTGTGTAGTTGTCCTTGTCACAGTTATCTAGCTGATCTCAGCCCACATCCTAAAATACGAGATTAGGACACTGAACTTTTAATGTTACTATATGAATCATTAATTTCAATGCTGCTATCTATGCCCTTTATCAGTTATGTGCCTCTCTGATATGTTTATGTTGTAGTTGTATATCAAAATAGTGAGATAGTTATTTTATTCTTATCTTTTTTATCCTGTTAAAAAGACTGTTTGTTCAACTGACTATTACCGTAAAATAGTCCAGCTCTTTTCAGCCACTAGCATCACTGTAGATTTATAACTCTTTCTCATTAATAGTAAAGGTTCATATGTGTGTACTGGTGGATCATGAGAGGAAAACATACATTATACTGGCAATGTGGGGAAAAATATGTATATATATAAAACATTGCCTAATTGAATGAAATAATTTTATTTCCCTCACTGCTTTTACTTAACAGCCATATTTCATGTTACATTCTAAAGGATGAATATTTCTTTACATGTAGAATGGACTCAAGTCTTTAGAGCCCTGAGTTTAGCCTTGTAATGATCAAGGTAGGTAACATAAGGATAGAGCACCTTAAAGGGGGTCAGTGGAGAGGCAAATCTAAATAATACATTGAGTCCAGTTTCAACCAGTGGAATTTTCTAATGAAAAGTAGCATACCAACTGTGATCAGCTTTTATTCCAAACTTCAAGAGTACTTTTCAAGTTTATCCAGGTACAATTCTCCAAGTCATATTTTCCATTCAGTGCAGTTTTTTCTGATGCTTCTTTGTGTGTGTGAGAGAGAGATAGGGTCTTGCTCTGTCACCCAGGCTGGAGTTCAGTGGTGCAATCATGGCTCACTGTAGCTTCAACCTTCTGGGTCAAGTGATCTTCCCACCTCAGTTTCCCAAGTAGCAAGTGTGTGCCACAACACTTGGCTAATTTTTAAATTTTTTGTAGGGACAGAGCCTCCCTATGTTGCCCAAGCTGATCTTGAACTCCTAGGCTCAAGCGATCCTCCCACCTCAGCCTCCCAAAGTGCTGAGATTACAGATGTGAGCCACCTCACTTAGCCTCTGATGCATCTTATCAGTTATTGGGAATCTAACCAGAGTAATAGTTTGGGCTTAGTCTTATTTGTGATTTATAAGGATAGCATATGTTATAAAGAAATTACATCTGTTATAAAGAAATTATTCTAATAAAGTGAACAATTACATTAAACTAGTTTGTAAGCACATTCTTGTTTTATGATCTTGAACATACATTATAACATTATAATTCAGTTTTTGTACCTAAATAAAATAGGATACCATATTATTAAAGGCAAATTTTAAAAAAAACTTTAAAAAGGGAAACATCACGTTAACCTCAGGTACTAGCTGTAGCAGCAATCCAGTGTGATCACCTGTTCTGTCCTCACTGTACTTCTTAATAGGCCTTAAGGATGCTGTACCCCAGAAGCCTCATACTGCTGAGCAGATGGAGACCTTCTTTTTTCAGGGAGAATCTATTGGCACTCAAATTGTTAGGCATGATGAAGGGTCTCCATTACACATCTGTCTCCAAATCTAGCTTACCCGGATGATGTTGCTTGTTTTTAATCTTACAGATCCCCTATGCAGCAAGCTTGATCAGGAAAGAAAAGCTTGGCGCCCATCTCAGCAAAAGCTAAAAGGTAAGATTGACAGAGGAAAGAGATTTTCTTAACTCTCTGTATCGTTGTATGCTTGAATATATTCTTTATTGATGTGTTTGAAATAGCCCAAGGGATTGGTAAAGTTGCATCCTGTGTTTGAGTCAATATACCAATAAACTTCGTTATGTCCGGGGATGGGATTTCCTAAATGAACGGCCAAGTACTTCTTATAAATTCCATGGCAAATTCCCATAACTAAAAATTCTGTATTCAGTCTGCAAAAGTGATCTTCTTTCTGTTTTAAGGCTTTCTGCTCTTTAGGGTTCTGACACCCCAATTACTGTCCCAAGGAAATTGAAGCGTCAGCAGTCATCCTCAGGGCATCTCATCTTCTCTGTCTCTCCTTTGCTTCCAAAAAGTCTGCCTGAAATATGACTTTCAGAGAGTTACTGCAGGTGGTGATATGAACAACTGGAGACAACACAGACCTTTGAGACCTGCTCTAGGAGTAGTAACTCATCCTTTCCCTAAACCAATAATAGTTTCTCTACAGCTGAATCCAGGTTCAAGGTCATATCAGTTTAAAAGAAAATGGAAAAGACAATTAGTTTGGACTCTTAAGGAAAAGAAGACAGTGAAAATTCAATGGCTCTACTCAGAACATACCTAAACATTTGAAAAGCAATTTTTTGAGCCTATGGAAGAAGACATGTAATTATTAGAATTGTGGGAATGCAAAAACTAGGACATTGCTTCTGTAACAACATATTGGGATGACCTAACAACTAGGATTGCTAAATCAGGGGAAAAAAACCTCAGATGCCAAAGGTAGCATTTGTTAGTGCTCATGGCCTGCTAGGACCACAGACATTTATCAATTTGATCCATTCCCATCAGAATGGCTCTTCTCACTCCTCCCCTCTGGAGCATATTTTCAACTCAATAGAATTTGTTGGCAAAAAGAACTGTGCAGGTTCCTGGTTCCTTTTGTTCTTTCACCTTTCTTCTGCATGTCACAGATTTCCTTTATCAGACTTAAATGACAACTTTTCTTGCAATTATCTTTATTCGTTGTGGTCTTCAGTATTTGTCTTAAATAATAATCATAATGGTACATTTCATCAGGTGCTCAAAACTCTTTCCAAAAGTCTTTCATGTCCTTTCCCTTAATTTTACACATGGGGAACTGAGGTTTACAGATAAGAGATGTGATATTTTGTGTTCATGTTGCAAAGCCAAGAAGAGATTCTAGGGGGCTCTGACTTTAGATCCAGTGCCTGCTTCTTCCTAATGTGTGTACTTATTCTGGTGAGCAGATGATTCTGCAACAGAGGTGCTCAAATAGTAAGCCATTCTGTTTCCATCTCTGTAAAGTTATTCAGAAATGCACCTATGAGTTTGGCTCTGTTCTATATATTGAAGTATTTGTATCAAATCTGAAGTTGACTTTGGACAATTCTTTCTCAGTATAGTAGACCAGGTTTGTACCAGCAGTGTGAAATGAAACTTTTAGAACATTTAGGTTCCAGTGAATTTTAACTAGGAATATCAAGATAATTAAGGCAAGAATGGTCCAAATTAATTCTGATAAACTCTATATGTATAATAGTTGAAAATGTCAAACTAATTTTCTTTCAAGAGAAAATAATAGAATGTTTTAAAAATAACTATTCAAAGTCTATAAATCATAAAGTCATACAAATTATGAAGTTTACAAATAAAAACTCAGTGAATTGCACTCACCCAGGAACACACACACACACACACACACACACACACACAATGAAATCAAAAACAAAAATGAAACTCAGTGAATGTTCACAATGAGCTAACTTAGCTTTCCAGCCCCTGATGAAAACCTTGTGCTCCCGTCCAGTTTTTCCCACCCCCTACCGCCAACAATGGTAAATTTTTTGAACTTGCCTGCTTTTGAACTTTATGTAAATGACATTGCATAGAATATTCTCTTGTGTCTGGCTTCCTTTACTCAGCACTTGTGAGATTCATCCATTAGAATTGGGTTTTTGTTGTTTGTTTTGAGACAGGGTCTCACTCTTCTGCCCAGACTGGAGTTGCAGTGACATGGTTACCGCTCATTATAGCCTTGACCTCCCTGGCTCAAGCCATCCTCCTATCTCAGCATTACAGGCATGCATGCCACCATGCTGAGCAATTTTTTTATTATTTTGTAAAGACAAGGTCTCCCCTTGTTTCCCAGGCTGATTTCAAACTCCTGGACTCAAGCAATCCTCCTGCCTTGGTCTCCCAAAGTGCTGAGATTACGGCCATGCCCAGCCTTAGAATGTGGTTTGATTTATACTTAAGAGCGTCAGTAAACTCTCTTTGTACTCCTTATACTTCCCCAACCCATCGTCCCTGTTTGTCAGACCTGAGCCCATCTTGCACCTACAAATTAAGACTCACTGCCCAGAAAACCACACCTCTGATAGTGACCTAGCATATGGCTAGGTGGGGGGGGGAAAAAAAAAAAAGATTGATTTGTGTTTAGTAACTAATGCTTCCTCCATGCTTATTTTGTTTCCTTCCATCCTTGCAGACAACAGGGATTTCTCTAAGTAGACCCTGGTGCTTTCAGAAGATTAGTGGTTACTTAAATGCTTAGCTAAATCAGCCAAGCAGAGAATCATGACCGTATTGTTAGAGGCAGTCTCTGATTCTCAACATGCCAAGCCTGCAAGGAGTTACCCCAAGAGAGATTACAAAATAAAAATCATTACACCAAGGGGGAGAGACACATTCTGTCTTGCAGAGAGACCACAGGTTTCCAAATTAGGGACTGATGCATTAATGTCTTATGCAAGAGTGACCCTTAAGGTAGTATGCTGTGTTCTTGCCACCCAGTGGATTCCAATAGACTATTAAGAGGAGGAAGCTTTTCAAAACCACAGGCAATCCACTTAATAAGCTGAGCGAGTACTGCCACATATCACCGATCTGCAGATATTTTTTGTCCTACATTAGAACATAAGAAATTCCATGTTGAGTCAAAATAAAGATCCACCAACGCCAATATACTTTAAGAGCAAAATTGTTGTTCTTAACAATATCAACCTCAAAATTTAGGCATATACACTGAATACTCTTAGCTTTCCCTTGATAATGCCTTAAAGATCCATTACCCATGGATTTATCTACACCTTTCTCCAGTCTACTAAGCATAGTCCCCTTTGGGGCAATGAATTCCATTTGTTTAGCTACCAGCTATTAAAGTGTACTTTATTTTATTTATCTTCAAACTACCTCCTAAAACAAGCCCTATTAGATTAGACATTGTACCGCTCTTCATATTTGTCTCATTATGAGCTCATGAGTACAAAGGAAAGGATTTGAAAAATACTTCAAAATGTTGTAGGCATCATCCTTTCTTCTGGGCCTGTTTTAACACCAGAATTATTCCTGATGGCCTTCCTTACATCTAGTTATTTCTGTGACCCACTTCCTGCACAGATAACCCAGTGTAATCCATGTGAAATCTGCTCCCAAATAAAAATGATATGATAATACTAATTTAATTATTACTTTACATTCATTTTCTTCCAAATACATTTAAACATTTTGCAAATATCATTTATGTAACTGGTTGAAACACCCACGCCTTTCACAGACAAGAATTAAACTATTTTACATAAGTAGGAAGCGAATCAGGGAAATGTCTCATTCACAGTCATACAGAAACTCATTGGCCAAACTGGAAATGATAATAATAATAATTTATTGAACACGAACTATGCCAGATACTGGCTAAATACTTGCTGTATTATCCTTACAATGCTGTAAGGTATATCCTATTATTACCCCCATTTCATACTTAGAAACTGAGGCTCAGGGGAGCCACATAGTTCTCAAGGACAGGTACAGGATTCAGTCCAGGTCTATTTGACCCTAACACCATCTCCCTGCCTTCCTTGGGTCCTTGGGCCAGTGGTGAGGGAGACTGAGTGCCAGATCTGATGCCATCTCCCTGTGTTACTTTGAGTAACATCATTTGATCTCTGAGTCTCACTCTTACCTATAAATGTGGATGGCCAAACCTGATCAAAATCTCTACTAGCTCTAAAATTTCAGCTGTCACTTTTGTGTGCCAATTTTCTGCCATATTCTCTCTCTTTTCCCAGAAAGGGGCCACTTTCATGAAAGCCAGGTCAAGACCACAAGTAACACCCAAGGGCATGACCCACCTATTTTTGCCTTATGTCTGCATTTTCTTCATCACTAATTGCTACATTGCATCTTTCTGGAGAGTCTGGAATATTATCTTTTTCTGGCATTTTAATTATATCTACCTTTTTGGTAAACTCTTATTTTTGTTTTGCTTCTGGAATAATTACTACAAAAGTTACAAGAAGAAGACTCTTCAAAAAAAGGATGTTGGATTTTAGTTGAACATTCTGTGTCTAATTTTTGAATAGATAAAGAGTGGTAGTGGTACATTCATTTCTCTCATCTTTAGTCAGACATAAGAGATTCTTTTAAGAATCTCCATAGAGAATAATGGTGCGCCCCCACTGTTCTAAAGACTTTGTGTTGACTATCTTAGTTAATCTTTGAAACAACCCATTGAGGTAAGCACTACTGCTTTCACCCCCCTACAGCTGAGAAGGCTGAAGAGCCAAGGGATGAGTAAGTTGGTCTGTGGTCTCACTGCTAGGAAGTGGCAGGATTTGAGCCAGGCTGGCTGGCTCTGCATTCCATACTTTGTCTCCTCTCCTCTGGTTTTAACCTAAAATCGTGGCCTAATTCACATCTTCTGTAATCAGTTATCAATATGCAGTTAATAACCAATCCAATTATTTTATTGATTTTGAATCACAAAACCTCCACTCATACTTCTATGTTGCCCTGATACTCCATGACAAGAAAAATAAACATAACTTGGGCCATCCAATCAAAACCAACAGAGCACCAGAGCATGAAATTCTGTCTGCCCCTTTCATTGCAGGCTGCTTTTGTCTTTGCCCAACAACAAACCCCAGCTTCTAAATGCAGCTAAATGGCTGTAGTGTAAAAAGGGCACAGCAAACCAGCACACTCTCATTTAATATTTCTGGTTTGGCTCGATGTCATCAGAGATATATAATCTATGGTAGCAGACACTTTTCTTCTCCTAAGGAGGGTATACTAAATATTACTTTAAATGTTTTTAAATTATCAATTATATTATGCTCAGCTTGTCATTCTGTGCTTCTGTCTTATCCCAGGTGCACAAAACTACTTACTCTTGTTCTCTTGTAAGATACAGCCTGCCATGGAGCACTTCTGACCCAAATTAAAGACTGCAAATCGAAAGGGCTTGGGAATTAAATACAAACTCAGGTTCATGAGAACCTAAGGACAAGTGACCTCAAAACAGCATGGACAACCATGTAAAATAGACTGTAGCAGCCATTCATTAGTGGGGGGAGGGGGGAAGCCAATCAGAGCAGTCAATGCTTGTCGCATCTTTTGGTGGAACCAAAGTTCGGGTCTTTGTGTTTTCAAAGGACAGCTGAACCCAGAGCCTGGGAAGTGCTGTTAGCCAACTGGGACGGGAAATCCACGGATGGTCCCAGGCAGTCTCAATGCTCCACACATGGAGAAAGCAACTCTACAAAACTGTCTTTTCCTTTTGAAGAAGTGATTCTTGGTGGAAAGAAAACACAAGACCCGTCCTGGGAGTGGGGATCACATTTCAATGGATAGGAAGGCATCAGCCGTACAAACCTGCTTTTCACAGCAAACTGGACAGAATTACATGTGGCCCCTTCCTCTCTGTACTTTGCCTGCTGTATGAATGAAGATTGTATTCCTCTGGAAATATTTTACAGTTTAATATTGAGTGTAATTAAGAATATAATCATGTTATCAAAAATGGTATTTAACTCTGTTGTAGTTTCTTTAACATTCATGTGGATAAAAAAGTCTATAATAAAAAAGCTATGAAGTAATAGTTGTGTTCATGTAGTTACATGCACATTTGCTTGGGGACAACTAAGAGAAATTCATACTTTTAAGAATTATTTTGGTATAAAAATGTTTGAATAAATTATTTTTGAAAACAGAATTCCTTCAAAAATGATTATTAAAGGCAAGCCAAGCCTTTGGTCATTATCAGCATCTGGACACCTCCCCCACTGTTTTAGAATATTTATATAAGTAAAGGAATGTTCTAAATTCCTGCTAGGTCTTCCAATAGTGTTGCTGATAGAGCCCTCTGTAGGCCTTCCTACTTACTGTGATGTTAAATCCAAGTCAGTGAGATCACATTATGCCCCAAAGTCTGCCTTTCAGAGAAGAGAGATAAACAGTGAACACTTTGCAGCCAAGATTAGTAAGGTAATGTAGGTTGCACAGAAGTCCACCTCCTAACCTGAGCTTGCCAAAGCCCATCCTAACTGAAAAAACATCTCACCATTGGCATCCCTCGGCAGATTTCAAAAGAGCTTTCAGATACATGGCCATGAGATTTAATACTTTTTCCTCACCAGCTTTATTACCATGAACTATCCCAAGAAGCTTCACAATTTACTGTTGAGATAAAGGCTCTTATCTTGGCTGTGACAATAAGAAATCAAAAGAGGGATACTCATTTGTGATCTTCTTCCTAGCCTATGAAGTATAAGAAGCTGCATTAGAGAAGGAATATAAACCAAGTCCCAGAGTCTGAAAACAGGTTCTCAGCAACCACTAGCAGAAACTAATATGAAGATGCTGTGACAAAAAGTTTTCTCTTTGAGCTCTTCTTCCAGGAGGGGCCTAGATGCAGGTATGAGTCCCACACAGGCCTTTGGACATGGTACATGGTTCTAAAACTGGCAATTGTGCTTAGGTGTGTAATTTGAGCAGTCAGGTAAGTGGAGAATTTTCTCCGATATAAGCATGAAATTACATAGGGATGGATGCCCTGTGGCCTTTAGCTTTGTATTTTAAGCCAAGGATGTCAGAGGTAACAAAATCATCTGGAAGGTCACAAACCTGGCTTCATGACTAACCACCAGCGGACAGAAAAGGTCATTTTCTATAGAATTCAATGCAGACTCCAGGACCAGAGCAAGAGCAGCTTGGCCCAGGAGTTCGGAGTTTGGAGGGAGAAGTAACTAACAGATTTACAGATAAATTTAAGGTCTTTGTCCTGCAGCTGCATCAACTGGCAGTGTAAACCAGCCTGAAATGTCATTCTTTTTTTTCCAATTGCAACTTTAAATATCTAAGAGTTATTAGTGCTAAAATATCAGCAAATGATCTTGTAGCAAGAGAGAAATAAGAACCCAGTAACTTGACCAATATATCTGCAGGACTCTGGACTTACTAACCATGGCATAGCTCTGCATTGAGTTCATGGCCAAGTTCAGTACAGAAAACCATTTTCCTCTGCTGCTAAGAATGTTAAAACTTCACTGATGCCTTCCAGTTCTCTATCTAAATTCCAGATTACAAAGAAGCCCAGCTATACATGTTTCTGAGTGCCAGGGGACTCCTGTTGACCTTACTCCCAAGGCTTAAGGTCGCCATTCCTTACAAGGACTAGAACCTAACAATCCTCTAAGTAACCATAAAGCTACATGCCAAAAATCAAAAGCTTAAGAGAAAAAGTCAAGGAAATCACACATGTGATTTGGAAACATGTCACTTACCACATGTATTTTCTCATTAAGAATAGTGAACATCTTTTTCCTATTCTAGTAATATTTGTTGCTTTTAATTTGGAACAAAAGAATTCTTCCCTAAAACTGGATATAATTTTGTTATCTGAGCTGCCTTGTGGAGACAGACAGGACATCTATCTCAAGTGCTGCATGGGGCTAAAAATAAAGCCACTCCTCAGAAAGACAAGTAAAAATTCTTCGCTCTACAAAATGACAGCAGAAAAAAAAAATGCTGTGCTCTTTTGTTTTATCATGTCAAAATTCCAAGGTCAATCCAAATTCTAGCTAACGAAGCATATAGGCAATGCAAATAAAATTCTCTATTTTAATTCCAAATTACAAAATCAGAAAAAGCACCACCAAATCAAAGCAAAAATCCAGGCCCAAACAATAAAGTATTTCCTGTTGGGGCAGACCAGACATTTCAGACTGATGCTTTCCATCCTCAGAATGCCTGAGTAATTGCTTGTCTGTTTGCCACAGGCAAGGAGAGAGGGACATCACATCACAATTTCCTTAGATTGAACAATGTGTGGCCTCAGCTCTGTGGAAAATAGAGAAAAAAACTCTCTACTAACTACAGGGGATATGATCAAACTGATAGGAGCTCTTTCATTTAAGAGTTAAGACAGCATTGGCTTGGTCAACAGTGAGGGATGTTAGAGAAAAGGAACCCTATCTACGTGATAAGGATGTGTAACCACTGTCATTTAATGAGGCACTCCCAGCACTCTCCATGCTATGAGCAGAGGGCCTTTGTCTCTCTCTACATAGTTGAGCACACAAAGTCTAACCATCTTACAAGATTCCCCATAGGAAACCCAAACCATGTTTGTAATAACAGACTCTTGGGGGGAGATGTGAACTGTAAACTTTAAGAGGGCAGAAGATGTTCGTTTCAGCTCACAACCCTCTCCCTAGTGCTTAGCAGTTCCTGGCAGGTAGCAGCAGCACAGAACAGTTTCATTAAACAAGTGTTTTGGTCTCCTTTATTTTATTCAAGCCAATCAGAGAAGCAGATCATTTCACTGCTATCAATTTAAGCTCTCCCAAAGTTGACTTTTCATCTGATTTCAAATGATGTGTAGCAAATTGCTAGTTGCCACTTTATACTACCCATTCTTAGGTGGCAATACACCTAAATGAAAGACTTACCTTCTCTAGGTTTACTTGCAGTTAGATATGGCCATGTGACTATATTCTGGCCAATAGGATGCAGGTGGAAACATGGAACTTTCAGGAAGGTTGCTTCAAAAGAGCCTTGACCTAATTAAATATTTCTTTTATTTCCTTTCCTTTTCTCTGTTCTGATGTCTGTAAGGTGGATGGAGGCCCAGCAGTCATCTCAGGCCATGAGGTCATTTTGAAGATAAAAACCATATACTACTAATAGTATGGCACAAAAAATAATAAAAGCCAAGGTCTCTGGCAACTAGTGAACCACCATTCCAACTCTGGATTGCCCATTTCCAAACTTCTCTTATGTTGGAAGGCAATGAGGTTTTGTCTTATTTAACCACATTATTTTAGATTTTCTATTAACTCTGATTACAAAACTTTTTGCTCTATTTGAGGGCTCCCATCAGCCACCAATAGCACAATTTCTTATTTATGTGACAACTTTCCAGTGCATATTTATGCTGTTTGTTTCATTTTATGAGCTCATTGGCCCATTGGTTTAGCTAAGGGTATTGGATATTAAGGCTAACTAGATGCAGAGTCAACCCTAAATCCAGTTCTTCTTACTGCCGTGGCAAGCTATTTTTGTCTATTTCTTGGCTTCACCATTGTATTAAGCTAGCTGTAACATCTCTGATATCTCCCATTGCAGTATATGCAGGTGAAGATAGGGAAGGGCTGAACCTGAACTTGGCTGGCTTTCCATGGTAGAATAGGAGATGGACTAGAAAGGTAAACTGCCCAAAAGGCCTCATTGGTTCTCTTGTGACACAAGGAAAGATGTGAGCAGGTATGTAGCCAGAACCCAGCAAGGAAATAGATCTCAGCAGCACAGGCAATTTCAAGAGTAGAAGGTTGTCAATCACCATCATCCGTGATATGGGGGCCTGCCACTCCCATGGCATTTATGGGCAAATACACCATTGAGAATAAATAGGTGGCAAGAAGCAAACCCAGTCCTAGACTTCAGGACATGATGGGCAGAGAGCTCTTTCACTCAGGAGCCCATGTGGGCATTGGCTCTCCTACTCAGAGGGGCAGCAAGGTTAGCTCGGGAACTCAGGAGAGGGCCCTGGGAGTTCCAGATTTGAGCCTGTAACTACCAAACAGGACTGGGAGGAAAAGCAAAGGCTTTCTTTATTTTTACTTTTATTATTTTTTTTGAGATGGAGTTTAGCTCTGTTGCCCAGGCTGGAGTACAATGGTGCAAGCTTGGCTCACTGCAACCTCTGCCTCCTGGGTTCAAGCGATTCTCCTGCTTCAGCCTCCCAAGTAGCTGGGACTACAGGTGTGTGCCACCACACCCGGCTAACTTTTTGTATTTTTAGTAGAGACAGGGTTTCACCATGTTAACTAGGATGGTCTTGATCTCCTGACCTCGTGATCCGCCTGTCTTGGCCTCCCAAAGTGCTAGGATTACAGGCATGAGCCACCGTGCCCAGCTATAAAGGCTTTATAAATGTAGCATGACTCCAGTCTTGATTTGGGATCTGAGGCAGTGTTGCAGCTTTGGGAAGAGGGATGAGAAGGGGTCTGGCTTTGAGCTAAGAGATGCTGAAAAACATTGAGAGCTGATGAGACTTTTCTGCAGATGGCCACTTATTTCCATACCAAGATGAATATACATATAATTTAGAAAAAATAAAGTTACCTAAAGTAAACAATCATTTGGAAAAGCCATGACTCTGTGCTGAATTAAGAACTTCTCTAAAAGCACTGTTAACACTTGGAGTTTTTAAATAATAAAACTCATTCTTCACATCCAACTTTTACATCATCTCACTATTAAGGACAGTGGCTTCCTGGATGATTGTTAATGATGGTTTTCTTTATTATATTTTAGACCATTTAGCAAAGTTTATTGATTTATACTTCCTTGTAATTAGTTACAGTGATTGAAATAGCTTTTATGGCCCTCTAGGGATTGACTTTTTAAAGAATCAACATTTCCCCCAAATTGTGTGCTTTAAAACATAGTTAAATACTGTTTGAATTCAGCACTAAACTATCATTGGTGAAACTGTAATTTTATGTGGAGTTGCTTTTTTATCCCTCTGCTTATATGGCACTATCATCCAATTACTTGGCAGCCAATAATAATACCAGCAGCCAACTTTCATTGAGTGATTACAGTAAGCTGAACATTGTGCTCAGTTTATGCACAATGCTTAACGTATTATTTCATTTAATCCTCTCAACAACCCTATGAGGTAGGAACCATTTAATTGAAATTTAAAAGAGTTAAGCTACTCAGTTGATTAAGTGGAAAAGTAGGAATTTGAAACTAGGGCCATTGTGACTTCAAAAATCTCTGCTTTTAACCATTACATTGCTCCCTACACAGGTGAGATGGCAGTGTCCAGACTGACACAATTTGAAGGGTGCTAGAAGACCCCTTTTAAACAAAAATATCTCCCCTCACTAACCTCACTTGAAGCTGAAATTTCACAACTAGCATGATTTCTTTGACTAAGGTATTATATGTTTCTAGTAAGGTAAATACTCCAAGACAGTGCTAGTCAAAGTGTCTTCGGTGAAAGAGCTAACACTATAAAGCTCTTAGAAGAAAACATAAAAGTAGATCTTCATAACCTTGGGTCAAGCAATGTTTTCACACATACAAGACCAAAAGCACTAGCGACAAAAGGTAAAATAAATTGGACTTCCTTAAAGTTACAAACTTTTGTGCTGCAAATGATAGCATCAAGAAGGTAAACAGACCAGCTCAGAGTAAGGGGAAAATGTTTGCAAATAATATATCTGATAAGGGACTTGCTTTCAGAATAAAGAACACTTACAATGTGATAATAAAAAGACAAATAACCAAATTAAAAAATAAACAAAAGCCTTGAATAGATATTTCCCCAAAGAAGTTATATGAACACTCAATACATAAAAAGATGTTAAACACTATGAGTCATCAGCAAAATGCAAATCAAAGCCACAATGAGATACCATTTCACATCCACTAGAATGGCTAGTATCAAAAAAAAGAAGTACTGGTGAAGATGCAGGAAAATTGGAACTATTACACATTGCTGGTGAGAATGCAAACTGGTGTGCAGGCACTACATAAGCAGTTTGACGGTTCCTCAGAAAAGTGAACAGAATTTCCATATTACCCAGCAATGTCCCTCTTAGATATATACACAAAAGTATTGAAAACAAGTACTCAAACAAATATTTGTATACAAATATTCACAGCAGCACTATCTGCAATAGCCACAAGGTGAAAACAACCAAATGTCTATCAGTGGATGGATGAATGGAAAAACAAAAAACAAAATGTGGTTTATCCATAAAATGAAATTACTCAACCATGAAAAGAAATGAAGTATTGACACATGCTACAACATGGTTGAACCTTCAAAATATATCCTAAGTGAAAGAAGCCAGACACAAAACATCACATATTGCATGATCCTATTTTTATGGAATATCTATAATAGGTAAATCCATAGAGAAAGAAAGCAAACTGGTGGTTTCCAGTGTCTGTCTAGGGATAAGGAGAGAATTGAGAGAGCTTGCTTAATGGGTATTGAATTTTCTTTTGGGGTAATTAAAATGTTTTAGAATTAGACATAGGTGGTAGTTTTACAATACTGTGAGCGTATTAAATGGCATTGACTAGTACACTTTAGAATGGTTCTATGTAAATTTTAGGATTGCTTTTTCTATTTCTGTAAAAAATGTCATTGGTATTTTGATAGAGATTTCATTGAGTCAGTAAATTGCTTTGGGTAGTATTGATATTTTAACAATATTAAATTCTTCTAATCCATGAGAATAGACTATCTTTCCATTTTCTGGGGTCCTGTTCAATGTTTTTCATCAGTGTCTTATAGTTTTCCTTCCATAGATCTTTCATTTCTTGAATTAAATTAATTCCTAGGTATTGTATATATTTTGTAGATATTGTGCATGGGATTGCTCTCTTAATTTTTTTCAGATTGTTTGCTGTTGATGTGTATAAATACTACTAACTTTTGTATACTGATTTTATATCCTACAATCTTAGTAAATTTGTTATCAGTTCTAACAGGTTTTTTGGTGGAGTCTTCAGATTTTTCTAGATAAAAGATTGTGTCATCTATGAACGGTTAATTTGATTTCTTTCCAATTTGAATGTCTTTTTTTCCTTTTGCCTAATTGCTCTAGCCAGAACTTCCAGTATTATGTTGAATTAAAGTGATAAAACTGGACATACTTGTCTTGTTCCAGATTTTAAAGGAAAGGCTTTCAATTTGTCCCTGTTCTGTATAATGTTAGCTGTGGGCTTGTTATATGTGGCCTTTCTCATCTTGTTCCTTGTTTTTGTTTTTGAGGCAGGGTCTCACTCTCATTGCCCAAGCTGGAGTGCATGGTGCAATCTCAGCTCACTGAAACCTTTACTTCCCAGGCTCAAGTGATTCTCCCACCTCAGGCTCCTAAGTAGCTGGGACTACAGACAGGCACCACCATGCCCAGCTAATTTTTTGAATTTCTAGTAGAAATGAGGTTTTGCCATGTTGCCCAGGCTTGAGGTATCTTCCTTCTATACTCAGTTTTTTGAGAGGCTTTTTAAAATCATAAAGGGATGTTGAATTTTATTTAATGCTTTTTCAATATCTATTGATCATATAAGTGTTGTTCTCAGTGCTGTTAATGTGACGTATCACATTTATTGATTTGTGTAGTTGAACAGCCTTGCATCCCCAGGATGAATCTCACTTTTCATGGTGAACTATCTTGTTAACATGTTGCATTCATTTTGCCAATATTCTGTTGAGGATTTTTGCATCTATGTTCATCAGTGATAGTACCTTAACAGTTTTCTTTTTTTGTTGTGTCCTTGTCTGGTTTTGGTATCAGGGTAATACCGGCCTCGTATAATGAGTTTTGAAATATTCCCTCCTCTTCAGTTATTTATTTATTTGTTTAGGGACAACATCTGGCTCTGTCACCCAGGCTGGAGTGCAGTGGCACAATCTCGGCTCACTGCAACCTCCACCTCCCAGGCTCAAACCATCCCACCCTCAGCCTCCTGAGTAGCTGGCACCATAGGCACGTGCTATCACACTTAGCTAATTTTTGTATTTTTGGTAGAGACAAGGTTTCACCATGTTGGTTAGGTTGGTCTTGAATCCATGAGCTGAAGCAATCCACCTAACTCAACCTCCTGAAATGCTGGGACTATAGCCATGAGCTACCATGCCTGACTTCCTCTTCAATTTTTTTGAAGGATTTAAGTAAAATTAATATCCTTTCAGGAAAAATCACTAATAATAACTACAATTTATTAAGAACTTATCACTTATCAAGTACTAAATGCTTTATCATATAATATGATAACCCCATGAAATAGGAATTCTTACAACCATTTTACATATCAGAAAACTCAGTATTAGAGGGTTCAAGTGGTGTGTTCAATAAATAAAGTGAATAGTCCAGCTGGGATTTGAACCCAAGACTCTTTGATTCCCAAACCCATGCTGTGAATAAGTAATCCAGGTAATAAAGAAGCCTAAGCGAGTGAGTACAACAGAGTGAGAGAGTGCCAGATAGCACTAGTAGGCAATGCTTCATGGAGGAGGTAAGATTTAAGCTGTACCAATAAGACTTCAATTAGTGAGGAGGGGAAAACCATTAATGAGCATTCACCTCTTCTGTTACTATACAAGTGTCTTTTTAGGTATGGATAGTGTGGCCATTGTCATGTTATACCATTGGCAAGCCTATTTCTCTGTAAGTTAAGGAGCAAGATTTTATCCAAAGGGTAAAATTAATATTGGATCATTTCTTCAATAAACAACTGAATGACAGCTTGGTGCCAGGAATGGTGCAAGGCACTGGGCTTAGGAAACCCTTACATACATGCTGTGCAGTGAAGGATGCAAACATTTATCATACAGCAGGAGTGCTATGGTAGAGATAGACAGAAGATGCTCTGGAAACATAAAGAGCATCTGACTTGGCCTGGAGGATGAGGAAAGGCTTCTTTCTAACATCTTCGTTGCATCCTTCCTGGTACACTTTGGCTAGAGGAGGTGGCACATGGACACATGGTCAAATAGGGAATGGAATGGCAAAGATGGGGGAAGGAGGCTCTAGGCAAAGGAAACTATACCGCATTAGGGTACTCCCACGGGATTTCAGTTAACTATTGCTGGAATAAATCACTCTAAACCTTAGTGGCTTAAAACAATGATGTGTTATTTTTCATGAGTCTCTAGGCAGATTGGGCAGTTCTGTTGGTCTCACTGGGCTCACACCTGGCTGTGGGGTGGGAGGTGGGCTATGCTGAGACACCTGGGATAGCTGAGACTCTCTTCCCATGGTCTTTCATTCTTGGCTTTCTCATGTCACTGGGGTCCCAGGGCAGCATTCCAAGAGTGAAGGCAGATGCTATAAGGCCTCTTGAGGTTTAGGCTCCAGAACTTGCAAAACATCATTGCATCTGCATTCTATTGATCAAAGCAAGTGCCAAGGCCAGCTCAGATTCAGAGTGGAAAGATGAGCTGCAAAGAAGTTGTGGCCATATTTAATCTCCCATAAATGTCACATCATGTCATCACCTCTGAGATCCTACATTCAAATATCCTACTTCCTGATCCCAGTCACCCATTCTTTCTGCATTTGTATCCGCCTCTTCAAGACTTCCAGTCCCCAATCTCTCCCTCTTCCTGGCTTCTTTCTAACTTTTCTTTTCTGCCAATGCAAGTAGTTGATCTTCTGAGCTCTCCTCTTACCTGATCCCATCATTCCTACCCAGGGGGTAGGAGTGGAGGTTTGGCACGGCTGAAATTACACAATCAGGAAGAAATCACACAAGCTACATGGATTGGCAGATTTGTCTCATCTAGTCTCACACCTCAGCTCTCAGCTCTGTCAATGTTTTCACCTGTTCCTGGTCAGTTCTTCTCCATCTAAAGCCAGTCCAAGCCACTGCTCTACAATCTCCTTACTCAAGTGTAGGCCCTCATCTCAGCAGACAGTGCTGTCTCCTACTTCACTACTGAGATAAAAGTTATCAGACATGACCTCTGAATTTCCTGTTCTTACCTACAGAAGTATCTACCTCACCTTTTCCCTTCTGTTTCAAAAGATAAGGTTTCTCCTTATCCGATTCAACTCTTAAACCCTCTGCTGTGCCCTTGGCCCTAGGCCTGCATTTGAATTCAGGGAATCTGAATTGAAGACACAGAGAGTGCGTAACTGGTGGCAGGAGGGCAAAAACCAAGATACAGAGAGAAAGAAGCAATAGGCAAAAACCATGAGGCAGTAAGAGTAATTAATAAGCAGTAACTGAGAGAAAGCAGAGGCTGTGAGTCATCTGAAGCCACAAGGCAAACAAGAGTCAAGAGAAGGTGATTGTCAGAGACAGGCACAGTCAAAACAGAGACAGGCAACACCAAAGTCAGTAAAAATGTCAGACACAACAAGATAGAGCTACAGACCCATGGCTGGGCTGGAAGCTCACTGGCTATGTCACCTCCCAAGCTCCATTCCTGCTTTGTGAGCCCCATTCTGTGGTGTTCTTGGGTCCTTGTGAGGTGTGGATGCACAGGCAAGATTTCTGTTTTTATTGTTTTCATATATATTTTTGAATCAAGTCCCACTGTTTGAAGTAACTTGAATAGACCTTTGCAAATAAATGCTTAACACACCATCTGTGGTCACACTTTTACTCATGGCTATGTCTAAAGCCAGAAGAGAAAAAATTTGTGTTTTCTGCTCAGGGAAAAGTATATTTGAAGAAAATCGTGTGATTTTTCTATTACTTAGAAAATACAAAGCTCTTCCATAATATAACGTTTTCAGGACCCTCACAGTCCCCAGATTCTAACATCTATAAGCATCTTTTCTAATATGCTTTGGTTTCTTCCTCTACCTTCAACCCCAACTATTTTTCCTGAGTGTGTACATGGTTACCTCAAAAAAGATAAATAAAAGCAATATTTATAAAGAAAGATCTTTTCCTTAAGAAGCTACATAAATAACAACAGACATAAGAAAACCCCTGGGAGATACTGATTAATTCTCAGAACTCCTAAAAGGCTTCCTTCCTTTAACATTAAGTAACAGGGAAGGGAAAATCTTGGCAACAACAGATGGGTGTTTCATCTTCTGGAACATAACTTTTTATTCCAAACTCTCAATAAGCCAAGGCTAATTGACCCATGCAGCTGGTCTAGAACCAAACTGAGTTTGGATAGTATTCTCAAATAGCCAAAAGCTTAAAGCTAATACTGCAAAGAGATATATGGTCTAATGTTTCATACCACCACTTTTATCTTGAAAAATGTTGATGCTACCTATTATCTACAAAATAAAACCCACATCTTTACCTGTTGTTTAATGTCTTATATAATGTGGATCCAATCTATACGTGCCATTTCATATCAAGATTTTTCCCATATGTTGGCCCCCTTTCCTGATGTTCTTACCTTTGGTGACATCATTTCCCCACTAAGAAGGCCCTCCTTCCTTTCTCTCTTTGAAACTGGCTCAACTGCCCCATAGAAATAACATTTACAAGTTTTTGAGTAAACATAGAAATTGACCCTACATCTTAAAACTTGAAACTTACATTTAACTGAGTTTCTTCCTCAGGAAACTGACTTCAGACAAGGGACTGAAACTTACTAGATCACTGCATTCAGACAATGAGATGCCAGACCCCTCATTCATCGTGATTGCTTCCTTATCTCTCTCTAGTTCCTGTTTTCCTGTCTCCTTCAATATATACACATCCCAATTTTGGTCAGTCTAAAAGATGGATTTGGAACTTTATCTCCTATTCTCCTTGGCTACAGTACCTGATTAAGGCCTTCTTCCTTGGCAATACTTGTTAATTCAGTAATTGGCATTCTGTACATTGAGCAGCAAGACCTAGACCATATCCCTGGCATTTTGGTAATATCTTCTTAAGCTGTGCCCAACCCTCAAGATTCAGCTTAAGTCCACTCCAGAAAAGTTTCACAAAATCTCCCAATTCACTGTTGGCAAGTGCAACAGAGATCCAGCAGAGAAGCTGAAAGAAAATATCAGTCCAAACCCTTATATTTTCTTCCTTCTCTGAATCTTGTAAGGGTACTTGGTTTTCTACATCAGTCAATTGGGCCTTCTTATGCACCACCTTGGGTTTTTGTTTTGGTTTGGTTTTAATTGCTCTTTCTGTCTTATGTGTGCCCAGTGAGACTGCAAACTCCTTTAGGGCAGGAACAAATAGTATCTGTCCCAAATTGCACTCTTCTTAGCTCAAGAAATGCAGCTGCCTCTGTTCAGTACTTTCTAATGCAGATGATTTGGATGCCTTAAACGTTCTAAACTTGTATATAAGTTTGTAGAGAACTATCAGAACACTAATATGCAGAAATGTGGCCAACCAAGCTACTTTTTCCTGAGCTTTATTCTATTCATTATCACTCCCCCCTCAACCCTCTGCCTTCACAGTCTGCCTCTACTCTGCTGATACAAACAGATGCTTTTTGGCTTTCAATCCCCCATATATTATGTAGCTTTGCTCCAGATCCAAGGTAGATTAGTTCCACCAATACCAACAGATAATGCTTTTAGTTATTTGTATAGTGCCACTGTGTTTAGGAATAAATGAACCTACCAGTTTTTCTTGTTGTATTACTATTACCTAAGATAATGCCAAAATCGTTACTCAATAAATAGCTGACAATAGTTGTAAAAATTTGATGAGTCTTCTACATGTTTAAAATCCTTTTTGGAGGAAGATTCAAGAAGGCCAAATAGGAACAGCTCTGGAGTGCAGTTCCCAGCGAGAACAGTGCAGAGGGTGAGTGCTCACCGCATTTCCAAACAAGTTTTCGCTGCCCACAGACCAGGCTTTCCCAGGCCGAAAAGCGCTACAAGTTTTCAGCATGGCAGTTTCAGCCAGTGCTGGGTCGGCACACAGAAACTCACACAAGTCTGGGTGGGTAAGGGTACTTGGTTTCTACTGGTGCCTGGAATGCCTGGGAAACAGAGCCATCCATTCAACTGAAAGGGAGGGGGCTGAGACAGGGAGCCAGGTGATCTGGCTTAGCAGGTACCACCCCCACAAAACAAGCAATCTGAAACACTCTGGACTGAGAGTTTCGCAGCAAGTGCAGCCAGACCCAGGACAGTCCAGCTCAGTGTGGGGAAGGGCGACCCCACTACCGAGGCAGTCCGTCACTACCGAGGCAGGTCACACAGCAGCTCGGCAGAGCCTGCGGCAGCTCAGCAACAGCTCTGCTGGCAGACTGTTACTAGACTACTTTGTGCAGGGCAGGGCATCTATGAAAAAAGGCAGCAGCATGACAGGAACTTATAAATAAAGCCAACCTTCCAAGGGCAGAGCACCTTGGAAAAGAGGCAGTTATGAGTTCAGCTGCAGCAGACTTAAAGGTACTTGCCCAGCAACTCTGCACAGAACAACAGGGCTCCCAGCACAGCACTTGAGCTCCTATAAGGGACAGACTGTCTCCTCAAGCAACTCCCTGGCCCCCATATACCCAAAGAGACACCTCATAAAGGAAACCTCAGGCCAACATCTGGCAAGTATCCTTCTGGGATGAGGATAGCAGAGGAAGAAACCAGTGGCAACCCTTGCTGTTCTGCAGCCCCTGGGTGATCCCTAGGCAAGCAGGGTCTGGAGTGGACCTCCAGTGGTCCTGCAGCAAGGGGATCTGACTGTTAGAAGGAAAACTAAGAAGCAGAAAGAAATGTCTTTAACATCAACAAAAAGGACGTCCACTCAGAGACCCCATCTGAAAGTCTCCAACTACAAAGACCACAGGTAGATAAAGCCACTAAGATGGGAAGAAATCAGTGCAAAAAAGATGAAAACACAAAAAACCAGAAAGCTTCTCCTCCTCCAGGGAACACAATTCCTCACCATCTAGGGATCAAAGATGGATGGAGAATCTGATGAATTGACAGAAACAGACTTCAGGAGGTGGGTAATAACAAACTTCTCAGAGCTAAAAGAACATGTGCTAATCCAATGCAAATAAATTAAGAACCTAGAAAAAAGGTTAAATGAGATGCTAACTAGAATAAACAGCCTAGAGAAGAACATAAACGACTTGATGGAGCTGAAAAACACAGCACGAGAACTTCGCAAAGCATATACAAGTTTCAATAGCTGAATTGACCAAGCAGAATAAAGGATATCAGAGAATGAAGATCAACTCAATGAAATAAAATGAGAAGGCAAGAATAGAGAAAAAAGAGTGAAAAGAAATTAACAAAGCCTCCAAGAAATATGGGATTATGTAAAAAGACCTAATCTATGTTTGATAGGTGTACCTGAATGTGACAGAGAGAATGAATCCAAGCTGGAAAACACTCTGCAGGATATTATCCAGGAGAACTTCCCCAACCTAGCAAGGCAGGCCAATATTCAAGTCCAGGAAATACAGAGAACACCACAGAGATATTTCTCAGGAAAAGCAACCCCAAGGCACATAATCATCAGATTCACCAGGGTTGAAATGAAGGAAAAAATGCTAAGGGCAGCCAGAGACAAAGGTTGGGTTACCCACAAAGGAAAGCCCATCAGACTCACAGTGGATCTCTCTGCAGAAACCCTACAAGCCAGAAGAGAGTGGGGGCCATATTCAACATCCTTAAAGAAAGAACTTTCGACCTAGAATTTCATATCCAGCCAAACTAAGCTTCGTAAGTGAAGGAGAAATAAAATCCTTTACTAGCAAGCTATTGCTGAGAGATTTTGTCACCACCAGGCCTGCCTTACAAGAGCTCCTGAAAGAAGCACTAAACATAGAAAGGAACAACCAGTACTAGCCACTCCAAACATATACCAGATGGTAAAGACCATTGACACAATGAAGAAAATGTGTCAACTAATGGGGAAAACAACCAGCTAGCATCAAAATGGCAGGATCAAGTTCACACATAACAATATTAACCTTAAATGCAAATAGGCTAAATGCCCCATTCAAAAGACACAGACTGGCAAATTGGATAAAAAGTCAAAACCCATTGGTGTGCTGTATTCAGGAAACCCATCTCGTGTGCAAGACCCAAGGTAAAAATGAAGGGATTAAAGGAGATTTATCAAGCAAATACAGAGGAACAAAAAGGAGGAGTTGCAATCCCAGTCTCTGATAAAATGGACTTTAAACCAACAAATATCAAAAGAGACAAAAAAGGGCATTATAGAACGGTAAAAGGATCAATGCATCAAGAAGAACTAACAACGCTTAATATATATGAACCCAATACAGGAGCACCCAGGTACATAAAGCAAGTTCTTCACAACGTACAAAGAGACTTAGACTCCCACACAATAATAGTGGGAGACTTTAACAGTCCACTGTCAATATTAGACAGTTCAACGAGACAGAAAACTAACAAGGATATCCAGGACTTGAATTCATATCTGGACCAAGCAGACCTAATAGACATCTACAGAAATCTCCACCCCAAATCCACAGAATATACATTCTTCTCAGCACCGCATGGCACCTACTCTAAAATTGACTACATAATTGGAAGTAAATCACTTCTCAGCAAATGCAAAAGAATGGAAATCATAACAAACAGTCTCTCAGACGACAGTGCAATAAAATTAGAACTCAGAATTAAGAAATTAACTCAGAACAACATAACTTCATGGAAACTGAAAAACTGGCTCCTGAATGTCAACTGGATAAACAATGAAATGAAGGCAGAAATAAAGATGTTCTTTGAAACCAATGAGAATGAAGACACAAAGTACCAGAATCTCTGGGACACATTTAAAGCAGTCTCTAGAGGAAAATTTATAGCAATAAATGCCCACCAGAGAAGCAAGGAAAGATCTAAAATTGACACCCAATCATCAAAATTGAGAAAGCTAGAGAAGCAAGATCAAAAAAACTCAAAAGCTAGCAGAAGACAAGATATAACTAAGATCAGAGCAGAACTGACGGAGATAGAGACACAAGAAATCCTTCAAAAAATCAATAAATCCAGGAGCTGGTTTTTTGAAAAGATCAACAAAATAGACAGACCGCTAGCCAGACTAATAAAAAAGAAAAAGGAGAAGAATCAAACAGATGCAATAAAAAATGATAAAGGGGATATCACCACTAACTCCACAGAAACACAAACTACAATCAGAGATTACTACAAACAACTCTATGCACATAAACCAGTAAACCTGGAAGAAATTGATAAATTCCTGGATACTTGCACCCTCCCAAGCCTAAACCAGGAAGAAGTTGAAATCTTGAACAGACCAATAACAAGGGCTGAAGCTGAGGCAGCAATTAATAGCCTACCAACCAAAAAAAGCCCAGGTCCAGATGGGTTCACAGCCAAATTCCACCAGATGTACAAAGAGGAGCTGGTGCCATTCCTTCTTAAACTATTCCAAACAACACAAAAAGAGGGAATCCTTTCCATATCATTTTATGAGACCAACATCATCCTGATACCAAAACCCAGCAGAGACTCAACAAAAAAAGAAAACTTCAGGCCAATATCCATGATAAACATAGATGCAAATATCTTCAATAAAATACTGACAAACCAATTGCAACAGCACATCAAAAATATTATCCATCAAGATCAAGTAGGCTTCATCCTGGGGATGCAAGTCTG
>CAUYLG010030451.1:0-75388 GCA_963573385.1 Cacajao melanocephalus
AAATGGTGTTGGGAAAACTGGCTAGCAATGTGCAGAAAGCAGAAACTGGACCCCTTCCTGACACCTTACACTAAAATTAACTCCAGATGGATTAAAGACTTAAACATAAGACCTAACACCATAAAAACCCTAGAAGAAAACGTAGGCAAAACCATTCAGGACATAGACATAGGCAAGGACTTCATGACTAAAACACCAAAAGCATTGGCAACAAAAGCCGAAATAGACAAATGGGATCTAATTAAACTGTAGAGCTTCTGCACAGCAAAAGAAGCAATCGTTAGAGTGAACCGGCAACCAACAGAATGGGAAAAAATTTTTGCAATCTACCCATCTGACAAAGGACTTATATCCAAAATCTACAAAGAACTGAAACAGATATAAAAGAAACAAACAAACAAACCCATTCAAAAGTGGGCAAATGATATGAACAGACACTTTTCAAAAGAAGACATATATGAGGCCAACAAACATGAAAAAATGCTCATCATCACTGGTCATTAGAGAAATGCAAATCAAAACTACATTGAGATACCATCTCATGCCAGTTAGAATGACGATCATTAAAAAATCTGGAGACAGTTGCTAGAGAGGATGTGGAGAAATCACAAATATTCTTAATGGCATCTAGAATGGTGCATCCTTTCCATAAGGTTTTCAGTGTACTTTGCACAGTCCCTCAGAGGAATCTGTAGCAGCTATAGCCTCACAGAATGTATCTTAAATAATATGACTTGAAAGTCAAAATTACTCCTTGATCTATGGACTGCAGAATGGATGTTGTGTGAGTCATGAAAATATTAATCTTCTTACACATCTCTGTCAGGGCTCTTTCATCTCCATCAGCAGGTGCATTGTCAGTGAGCAGTAGGGTTTTGAAAATCTTTTTTTTTTTTTTTTTTGAGTAGTAAGTCTTAACAGTACACTTAAACTATTTCGTAAAGCATACTGTAAACATACATGCTGCCATCTTGGGCAGCTTTGTTCTACTTATAGAGCACAGGCAGAGTAGGCTTAGGATAATTCTGAAGGGTTTTAGGGTTTTTGGAATGGCAAATGAGCACAAGCTTCAACTTAAAGTCACCTTCTGTATTTACCCCTAACAAGCGAGTCAGCCTGTTGACTGAAGGTTTGAAATCAGACATTGACTTCTCTCTGGCTAGCAAGTCCTAGATGATATCGTCTTATTTGTTTACTTTGAAAATCAGTTGTTTAGTGCAGCCACTGTTGTTGATGGTCTTAGCCAGATCTTCTGGAGAGCTTGCTGCAGCTTCGCCATCAGCACTTGCTGCTTCACCTTGCACTGTTATGTTATGGAGACGGCTTCTTTCTTTCAACTTCATGAACCAACCTCTGGTAGCTTCAGACTTTTGTTTTGGAGCTTCTTCACTTCCCTCAGCCTTCACAGATGTGAAGAGTTACATCCTTGCTCAGGCTGTGGCTCTAGGGAATGTTGTGGCTGGTTTGATCTGTACAGAGCACAAAACTTTTCTCCATATCAGCAATAAGGCTGTTTTGCTTTCTTATCATTTGTGTGTTCACTGGAGTAGCACTTCAGTTTCCTTTAAGAACTTTTCCTTTGCATTCACAGCTTGGCTAACTGGCACAAGAGGCCTAGCTTTTAGCCTATCTTGTTTTTCGACATGCCTCCTCACTAAGCTTCTAGATTTGATTGAAAGTGAGAGATGTGTGACTGTTCCTTTCATTTGAACACTTAGGGAACATTGTAGGGTTATTACATGGTCTAGTTTCAATATTGTTGTGTCTCAGGGAATGGGGAGGCCCTAGGAGTGAGGGAGAGTTGGGGGAATGGCCCATCAGAGGAGTAGTCAACACACACATTTATTGATTAATTTCGGCATCTTTTATGGGCACAATTTGATGTGCCCCAAAACAATGAAAATGGTAATTAATAATCAAAGATCACTGATCACAGATCAGAACAGATGTAATAATAATGAAAAAGTTTGAAGTATTGTGAAAATTACCAAAATATGACTTGGAGAAATGAAGTGAGCACGTGGTAATGGGAAAATGGCACCCATAGACTTCACCACAGGGTTGCCACAAACCTTCATGCAGTATCTGCAAAGCACGGTAAAGCAACATGCAGTCCTCTTTAACTAGACTCCAGATAATTAACTAATAAGTTATCTACTATAGGCATACCTGTAGTAGATAACTTTTAAAAATGTTTTTTTAAAAGGACTGTGAAATGCTTAATTGGATTAAAACTATCTTGTGTAAAATGAGTATAATTCTTGACACACTGACCTTTATCTTTTATAACACAAATGATGAAACTGACATTTCTTTGTTTCACCATGCCTAAACTAAGCAATAGAGTAACAATCATGGTTCTCTAGGCTAGTAAATAATAGTAATTATGTAATTTACATAATACTAGTTATTGTTATACCTCACATGTCTGAAAGTAACTTACTCGGAAACTGTAAAGAAGAGAAAATGCTCTTGGGCAGGCAAAAGAGAAGCCAAAGACCATGCACTTTACGTGATGAATTGGACCTGGAAGGTACAGCTTTGATCCATTTCTTCTTTAGATTTAATTTTTAAAAGTTGCAAATATGAAACCTTTACCCATAGCCTGTTGGGGGAGGGAGGAGGTTGTTGCTGGACACTTGCTCATTTCTAGGAACAGAAACTAGGAGCCGATATACCTGGTAGAAAGGAAGATGAAAGGGAAAACTAGCAAGTGAGCCTGCAGTCTCAGGAAGGGTGGCAGTTGGTGTGGCAGCTGACAGCACTGTTACTAGTAGCCTCTGGTGCTATGACTGTTAATCAAAGCAAAAATGCATTAAATGCTTATTTTATGACAGGCATTGTGCCAACTGTTGTACGTGCATTATGTAATAACAACATCTATAGACCCGTCATCAGCTATATTTTATAGCTGAAGAACCTGTGATTTAGCAAAGTTGTCGCGTGGAAGTGCAGACAGGATGTGAACCCAGGGCTGCCTGCAACTCAGTTGTGTGCATGCAGCCATCATTCCATGTGCCCTTCTGGTTATTAGCACAATAAAGTAATTGACTCTAATTATACTCTTTTTGACTAAAGAAAACAGAATGTTTGGCTTTTTTTAAAGGCTGGAAAGTATAAAAGTATTTAAATTTTTTAAAATTTAAATTTTTAAAAAATTTTAAATAGTTCAAATTGCAGCATTTCCACGAAAAGATGTTAAGATACTATTTTCTAAAAAATTTTACTTTCTACAAAGATAAATGTATGTTGTAAATTTATTATATCTGTATAGATTTTTGAATACAAAATTGTGAGTTGATTTTATTATATTACCTTGTCTGCTAAAGGAAGTGAATCTCTCCAGCTGACCCATTAAGTGCTAAATTAATTGTGTTTGTTTATACTCCATGCTATTCCAAAGGGCATTAGGGCAGGTACAAACATTTATGTTTATTCATAACTGCAGTAGTTGGGGACAGCTCTGTTCCCTGTGCTCACTGCCAGCTCGGAGTTAGTCTCTGCATGCATATCTGTAGCAGGAACAACTGTGAGAGTAGAGGTATTGTGTTTGTTCATTACTGGATCTCCACTGCTTTTAGCACTGTTCGGAAATAAAGGTGTTGAAAAAGCATCAGTTGCCTACTTTCAAAAACATCAAATTATAATTGCATACAGTTCATTGAATTTATCCTTGGCATAATTTTTATCTTTGACTCTTAAATTTATAAACTTTTGTAATGATTATCCTCATCATCATTTTGAAACTCAATTTTAAATTTTAGTTTTTTACCTGTAAAAAATATGATATGACTTGTTGGTCCAAATACCCTCCCAATGACATATGTGACAGGGCTCTGTCTTTTACTAAATCTGTTCTTGTTATTTTAGTTGCCATTTTGTGCCAAAGGAAGAAAAAGTCACTTGAGATTGCCAGTCTCTGTGACTTTTTATTTCCCACTTGGAATTGTTTACCAAAATTTCTGTGATGTAGTGATTTTTTAAAATCCCAGGAATTAAGAGTAGCTCTGCCACTTGCAGGCTATACAGCCTTAGCAAGTTGCATAGCTAGCTCATGCTTCTGTCATATTGGGGCAGTAATGTTACCTGCCTCGTGGGATTGCTGGGCGAGTAAATGAGTTTGGATAATATCTGTAAATCACTTAGAATAGTGCTTGGCACATAAGGGCTCAATAAATGCTAATTATTATTTTTAGGGTTTTTATGAGGCTTAAATTAAATGGGATTATGCATGTAAAATGCTCAGTAGAGTATCTGGCATTTATTAAGGGCTCAATAAACGCTAGTGGCTCTAATTTAAATATTCCGGTGCCTATATGTCTAAAGAGGCTGTTTCTTTGGATCTCTGCACACGTCACATTTTTAGTGAATTTATTTTAGGGCATGGGAAAAAACATTAGTTTCTATACTGACTTTTCCCAATAGGTATAAGTTACAATGTTAAAAAAAAATTTAAATAAATATGTACTGTAATTCTTTTATGATTTCTAAGTTTATCTCATTTGTTACTTATGTTTATTTTTACTATTTAAAAGTGTAGATCTTGATTAATATTACAGTTTAAGTATCTAACCTGTTTTTCTTCTTTTCTTGTTACCCTTTTTGTAGGTTTGTGGAATCTTGCTTCCCTTTTTTCCAACCTTTGTTTATTTGTATTGATGCCCTTTGCCTTTTTCTTTCTGGAATCAGAAGGCTTTGCTGGCCTGAAAAAAGTAAGTGAATCTAGTATTGGAATCAGATTTGTTAAGTGAGGAATTCACTATCATTCACATTGAACTAGAAAAAGCAGACTTAAATTATTTAAATGGAATATAAAAAAATTAAATGAGTAATAAGTAATATTAACAACACTTTGTTCACAGTAACTTGAATAAGTCTGCATATTGAATTATTTTGCATGTCCATGAGAGAGAGACATCTTTTAGACCTGTGGGTGCTTTTACAATACGCGTACATTTAGTGTAACGGATAAACCTGATATAATAACTTTTTTTCTTTTCTTAGGGTATCTTATTTAGTTTGAAGTGACAGTTAAAGTGTTAGTGACAGTTAAAGTGTTATTTCCGTGGGCTCCCCTTTCTGTTGTCTAGCTGTTATTCCATGCATTAATAGTCTGCAGCTGAAAACTGACAGCTGATTTAACATTTAGTAAATGTACCAGAGTCAGAATGAATGACTCTGGTGGTCAAACCTGACGTTAAGAAAACTGGCTTTTATATGTTGGGATTTTAAAAATCATGATGTATTCTTAAGACTGGCAATTAAAATTTAGTCAGTGACCGGTGCAGTGGCTCACACCTGTAATCCCACCACTGTGGGAGGCTGAGGCAGGAGGCTTGCTTGAGGCTAGTACTTGGAGACCAGTGTGGGCAACATAGTGAGACCCTGTCTGTACTAGAAATAAAAAAGTTAACTGGGCATGGTGATGGGCACCTGTGGTTCCAGCTGCTCGGGAGGCTGAGGTGGGAGGATTGCTTGAGTCTGCAGGTTGAAGCTGTGGTGTGAGCTGTGATCACATCACTGCACTCCAGTCTGGGTGACAGAGCAAGACTGTGTCTCAGAAGTAAACAAAAACCAAGAATGAACAGCAAGAAGAAAGGAGGTCATTGAAGACTTTTGAGAAGGCAATTTCTGTAGAATTTTAGAACCATAACTTTTGATGGATATTCATTCATTCAATAGAAAATAAATTTTATTGAGAATTCAGAGTTTTATTAAGCAATTCCTTAAGTAGCAGTTATTATGCTACCTGTAGGAGCTTGCTGGGGGCACAGATGGAAAGATGGAGCTCCTGCCTTCAAGGGTCAGACAGTGGGAGAAGTGATAGAGGCAAAGAAATAAGATGCAGTTTGAAGCCCTTTTATGTAATGAAGTCCTGTGGGAAACCCTGAAAGGAATGGATATCTTGATTTGCCTGGGGAATTGAGCCGGCTTCGCAGGGGAAGTGAACCTGGACTTGGGCTGGGACTTGAAGGATGAGCAGGGGTTTGCTAGATTGTGGCATTCCAGGGCTGAGCAGAGGCCCGGAGCTCTTTTAGAATTGAGGGAATGGCCGTACTTAGATACAGGAGAATGGGGAGAGATGAGGGTGCACAAGTGGCTGGCCAGGGTCGAATTCTGGAGGCCTGGAGTCCTCTGGCTGGTAATTTGAATTTTGCGTTGTAGGCAACAGAGAAGCTGGGATAAGATGTTTGAAATTAATGTTTTCATCTACTGTTTGAGTATATTCAGAGATAAATATGCATTTTAGACTTCGTGCAGGTCACAAAGGAAAGGAGTACAAAGGAGTGCACACTCCACAGTGCACAGCCCTGTTCTGGAGACCCCAGTGCCAAGTCAGTCCTGCCCGGATTCTGTGGCATTGCCCAGTGGCGTTCGCTTCAAGTATGCAAAGCTCTTCCCTCTTCCTGACACCACCTCTTGTGTACTAGTGCCACATTACAAGAAACAGCTGATAAAACTGGGTGGGAAATATACTTTCATATTTGGCATTATAAGCAGTATCTACCTAATTTATACTTTTCATAAAAATCTAGTGGAATAGATTATTATTTAAAATAACAGGGTGTAATATGGACAGACTCTTTGTCTCTCAAGTTATTTTCTTCCCTTCATGTGAGTTAACCACCTAGGAAAGGGACTTAGCTAAATCTGTTTGAAGAATTAGCAACAATCTCCAGAATTTAAAAAAAAAAAAAAGAACCTGACAAAAAGGCCCAGTGACATGTCACTTTTCTCCTGTTCCCTCTTATAGATTTAAGGGTCAAAGGGAGAATCAGCTGAGGAGGGATCCTAGAAGGTAAATAAAGATATTTCACACCTACAATTCACAGCACTTATTTCCTCTATTTAAAAAAAATTTTTAGTCTTTTTATACATGATTAAAATAATATTCTTTTCTTAGCACATCTTTGACTATGTTGGTCCCCTAAAAATCCCTCGAGGGTCACTAGCTGTGTTTGGTGACCTCAAATGGGACTGAAATATTGAATGATTTTAGGATACAGGCAACTGTGAGTCCAATTAATTCCCAAACACAGCAGAAGACTTAAAAAGAGAGCAGTAAGGTGGAGCCCAGCAAGACTGCCATTTGTCTGACTTGTGAAGTTGTGATAGGTGCTGTAAAAAACCAAATTAAAGAATTCGGTTGTTAATGCCATTAAGGGAAGGAGGGAGATGAGATTACAGCTTGAAGGTAGAGGAGGAAGAATAATTTTAAAGTTGGAGAGTCTGACTATATTGATATGCTGAGGAAAAGAGGTCAGTGGAAGATAGTGAAGCTACAACTGTGAAAACATTTGGCATCAGCCTGGGCAAGTATGTAACTTCATCTGAACCTCAGGGTTTCTTTCTGTAAAACGGGTGTAATAATAATATTTACTTTCTTGTATTCTTTTGGTGATTAAATGAGATGTGATTATTTATGTAATGCAGGACTTCACTTAGTAAATGTTAGCTATTATGAAATTACCTTTATCCTCCAGATAGTCTTTAAATGCATTTGGCTAGTAAGTATTCTATAAAATTTCAGTAATCACTAATCACTAATAAGTATTCTAGAATACTTATTCTCACTAAGTATTCTATAAAATATGGGACTCAAAGCAAGCAAATGAATATAGTTCAGTCATCTTTTAATTATTCACAGGTTATTATCTCAGGCAGTTTTAAAATTCCAAAATATGTTTCTCATTTTGAAATGGCATGTACTGAAGCAGAATAAATCAGCTTGAGCATTAAACCTAGCATAGTTTGAAGCAAACTTGTTTGAAAATAAGGTGTGTTCTAGACTCTACTAGAAAGGTTTAGAAAGTTTTAAAATTAAGCTAATAAAGGCATGCTATTTAAAAATACTCATATTTTTCAGTTTTAAAATCAGTCACATGTAAGTTGGAAAGGTTGTTAATATTGTATAGTTAAGTCTAAATGTGTTAAGTATACATGGAGCCTTTTAATGTTGTATCTTTCTGTAGTCTAGAATCATTTGGTAATTACCTGTGTAAGTTCTAAATAACATTTTTTAAGATACATGGTTCTTCACACAGTACTTTTAGAATTATTAACTTTGCTGCTTTTTTGAAATTGTTATGATTGATCACAGTCATTAAATGTTTAACGTATTTGGCTAACAAGTATGTATATTTATGTATATTCCTTTAAGGCTGTTTGCTCATTGGTTACATTTGACACATCTAGTTTCTGAAGTGATACTGAAGAGAGGTTAGGAACATTTCTAATTGGTAGATTCAGCCCAATAATTTGAGTAGTGACAAACCTGTAATATGGTTAAGTTAAATTTCCTTTTTTTTTTTTTTCTTCCTGTGGCCACCCTCCTGGTGCTGTTTTACTGTGTCCAAGTCTGGTGTATCCCTAAATGGCATATGGCCCCACTATACTCCCGTGGATTCCCCTGGGCGGTCTATGCTAAAACAGCTTCTTGCATACTGTGCCGAGATGCGGAAATTGGCCACTGGCGGATGCAGAGCTTGAATTGAAAATCAAATTAAGCAGAATTCTCTACTTAGTTTTTAATTAAACCACTATGTTAATTCAAACAGGACATCTTAGGCCTGGGGGTTGACTATGTCCTTTTAAGGGCCTTAAATAGCTTTTCTTCTCTCTTACGGTGGCAGTGGCGTGTGTTTCTATTTTATTAGGACCATCTCCTTGCTATTCCCATACTTTATAATTCTCAAGTGTAAGAGGATAGAATAGCAGCTAGCTTTTATCATGGAATTCAGACTTACTGTTTGCAGTTAAATGTTTACCAAATTTAGATTATTTTGCTGTCACCTATTTGTATTGTATTGAGCTTTAGGTATGTTTGTAGGTATTTGAAAGTTACTTTTGTTTACAAATTAATTCTTCAACTCTGAAAAAGGTTCCATTTGGCGGTTTTTGTTTTGTTTTGCAGTAGGGCTGCTTTTTCTGCGGTTTGTGGATCTTAGGGCTCAGGAAACATCTTAGGGCAGAGATCACGCTGCACTTATACCTCAGATTGGTTGTATGATTTATCTCCCTCCTCCACTCCAGAAAAGACCTCCACGTTATCCGGATTAATGTCAGAGATGTTTTCTGATTTTGTAATGAACTCCGGAGGTATAACCTCTGTCCATTGTTTAAATGGGAGTTAGGAATATATTTGTTTCATATTATATCTTAACATCTTATTTTGAATTAAAATGTTACGAGGAAAAAAATTCAATGACGTAAAGAAAGTGGGAGAAAATATCTCCATATGATTGTTATATAATTTTTATGACAGATTAATTCATAAACCCGAGATTTTTTTGGGAATAAATTTATATTATACTTCACTTTAATGCCTATCTTTGATTTGAAGTCATGGCATAAAATTTAACATAAGCAACAGCAACATCCTGAGCAATTATCCAAGCCATCCAGACATCCCCACATGTCCAGAACATAGCACACGGTCTGTAGGATTAAGAGGTTAACTCCTATAACTTCAAACGAAGTGTTTCATAATAAAAGCAAAAAGTAGAAAATTTTAGGTAACTTCCTTTCTTAATGAATTGGACTGACCAGGTGGAAGCGAAGAGCTCTGTGCTGGTGCTTGGAATGTCTATAAAGCTGAGCAACATGACAGCACAATAGAGGAGGAACAAAGATTTGTTTAATATGTTTCTATCCTGTGTCACAGTTTGAAATTGTCCTGGTTTATGTCCCTTTTGGCAAACTTACATAAAAGTGACCTTGTACTGTATTTTATGACCAGATGACTTTTTCCCCCCCAGTGGCTAATTTGTATCAGGCCTCCATCTTAAAGAGACACAGAGTGAGTAGGAAGTCCCGCCTCTGTCTCCACGAGCTTTCATTGCATTCTTTCATTATTTTTGCTCGTTTTTTGCCACTGATGATCCATAAATTGTTGGAAATGAGTGATTAAGGAAGTGCTGCTTAGTGTTAGTGGCACATGCGCATATTTGGCCTGGTTCTAGTGGGTGAGAGGAAATCACAGACAAAAGGGAAACCCCTGCTGGGAACCCTGCAAGGAAATTTAACTTGGGTCATGTTTTGATCTTAGCGTTTAGTACAGAAAATGAAGTCATATCTCACTAACTATTGCTATGTGTTAATGTGATTTTCCCAACACCTTCAAGAAAAAAAATCATAGAACAATTTATTAATAGAGATCCTCTACCATCCTCCAATTGGGAGCACTAGTTTTTACCTTAGAAATAGTTATGGATCAGAATTATCATTTTCAAAACATTCTATCCTGATAATGCTGTTATACTTCAGCTTCCTTTTGGAATTGTTTTACCTTAAAGGTGTGGTTATAACCATGTAAAGTGAGCATTTGAAACATCAAATCTGGGTATATGGGAACTCAGAGAAAGAAATAGGAAAGTATTATTTTGAAGAAAAGAGTAATTTATTTCATTTAGAAATCATTTGAGTTTATAAAAGTTTTGAATTGAAAATCATTTAGCTCCCATGTCCAGAAAAAAAAAAATCATTTAGCTCAGGAAATGACATTAATTTTGTCACTGTTCTCAGTACAGTGGCTTATAGGAGGGCACTAAATCATAGCTTTAATTACAGTATCTGTTATTAAGTATGAGGTTTTTTTTAAGTCACTCAGTCTCCATATACATTGTGATGGTTTGATACTTTGAATTGGACCATTGTATTTTGTTCATCTTTGCCTCTCATTATCGAAAAATGAGAAATTTCTGTATTTGAAGGCTAGATTATCTCTTTATTTGCATAACATTGGCAAAAAATGTGAACTTTGGAATTCAGAATACCTGAACTGAAATCTTCACTCTTCTTACTGATTGTGACTTAGGACATATTTCATTGTGTCCACATTTATAAAATGAGTCTAACAGTACCTGTCTACTAGGGTTGCTGAGGGATTTAGTAGCCTCACCTAAAAGGTTTATAAAGTACCCAAGACAGATTTTAAGTAGCAGTTATTATTAGGTGCTTAAATGTACCAGCTGTGTTAAAGCTGATGATGAAGCATCAGGAAAACTTGTATAGGATTACTTTTTATCTCTAATAGCAAAGTGACATAAGAAATTACATTGGTATTGACATATTCAACTTTTATTTACTTTTTGAAATAGGATCTGTTTTAGAACAGTTTAGGTTGTACAAATAGGTATTATGTTTAATATATAACTAAACTTCAAACCCTTTTATATGATGATTAAATTACTAACTAATGTCTCATAATGTTTCATAGTTCAGGCTTCTGTTAAATGAAGAAAAACTTTGGCAGGAAATAAAAAGTCACCACGTACAGATTTTAAAGTAATTTTAATTAAAGTACTTTTAATTAAACTGGCCCTAATACTTCCAATACTCATGAAACAGTTTTATAGAAATAGTCACTGTTAATTAGAGTATCTTATCTAAAGGTTTTTTGGGGGGAATGGAATAAACTTTATTTGAAAGTAAAACTCAATGTCAGATTTGGTGCTACTAGACGGCTTCTGAAGTCATTAGGATACCACAGGCCTGCAGGACAAGAGCTAAAGGTTGAATTGTTAAAATCTTAGATTTATTTGACACTTAAGCTCATATTTATTCATCTATAAAAATCATTTATTCAGCAAGTCACAATGTTAATCTTTGATCTATGAAATGGTTGCCAATGTATAGCTGAACCTTGGTGTATTAACTTACAATCCGTTTATTTGTCATTTAGTATACCAGAAATAGAAGTTGTGCATTTAGACACATCAAAGGCAGTAAGATTGTTTGATAGTTTGACATTAGGTAATATTTTAGCCTGTGATAAATCTCCTTTTCTTTAAAACTTAAGTCACTAACATGATACGACTTAAAGATTTATTGGTTTGCACATTTTCTGTTAAAGGAAATTCTCATCTAGAAAGACAAGATTGTATTGTTCTGAAGTGATTAAATTCTAAATCAACCAAAATATTAAAAAATATATATGTGAATGTATCTTCTTTTAGGGATTAAAAATAAGATCAACAGGTAAAAACTAAAAAAATAAGGACACACTAACGTAGAAAATGTTAGGATTCAATATATTGAAATGATCAGTTTTATAGAAAACATTTCTTCTATTTCTAGCACAGAGAAAGAAATTTTAAGTTGTTTTGTAATGCTAGATTTAAATATTTTTATACCCTCTTATTTTAGTTGTGATTACTTTGTATTTAATGTTTTCATTACATATTAATAAGTATTAATTTTTATAAGCAGTTGGTTTTTAAACAGACTTTTAAGGGTTTAAAAGATTTTCAGACTTTTTTTTAGGTATCAGAAAGACTTATTCATCTCAGTGATTTTTGTATCTTTAAATACCAACAATTAACTTATATTTCTGGTGTAATTTTTAAAGAAAAGATTTAATGAAGTCATATGTTGTGATGAGAACTTATTGCATTAGATGACTTAAAAATACTTTGATTCGGGCTGGTGGCTCACACCTGTAATGCCAGCGCTTTGGGAGGCCAAGGTGGGCTGATCACGCGATCAGCAGTTTGAGACCAGCCTGGCCAACATGGTGAAACCCTGTCTCTACTAAAAATACAAAAATTACCCAGGCATAGTGGTGCTCACCTGTAGTCCCAGCTACTCAGGAGGCTGAGGCAGAAGAATCGCTTGAACCCGGGAGATGGAGGTTGCAGTGAGCTGGGACCATTCCACTACACTCCAGCCTGGGCGACAGAGCGAGACAGCATATCAAAAACAAACAAACAACAAAATGGATTCAATATTCAGAATAAGATTTTTCTTTTCTTTTTGCCATTACTCAAGTTCAGGCTTCATAATTTTTTGGATTATTTAAATCCCTGATTGATTTTTTTTTTCTATTTTTCTGCTTCTGGCCTTATTTCTGTAACTTCTATTCCTCCTTCTAGCACTGTTTTCTTAAAAATACAATTGTTTATGTGACTCACCTTGACAAAATCTTTGATGGCTTCTAACTGCCCACAGAATAGTCTAAAATCTGTAGCATTACACATAAACCCTTTGAAAACGTGTCTCACATATGTTTTGTTTTGTTTCTGGAGACAGAGCCTTGCTCTGTCAACCAGGCTGGAGTTCCAGTGGTGCAATCTAGGCTCACTGCAGCTTCCGCCTCTCAGGTTGAAGCAGTTATTCTGCCTCCACCTCCTGAATAGCTAGGATTACAGGCATGTGCCACCACATCCAGCTATTTTTTATATTTTTAGTAGAGGTGGGGTTTTGCCGTTTGGCCCAGGTGGTTTCAAACTCCTTACCTTAGGTGATCCACCCACCTTGGCCTTTCAAAGTGCTGGGATTACAGGTGTGAGCCACAGTGCCCAGCTGCATGTGTCTTTTAAGCCTCATTTTCCCTAGGTTCCCCCCTCACTGTGAGCTCCTCACCTCAACCCAAAACATACCATGTTCTTTGACAGTTCCTTGCCTTCAGGCATGTTGGAAATCTTTTCTTTACTTCCTTGCCTGACAAAAGCCTTAATAAACAATTAAGATCACCTCTGTAATCCAAGCACTTTGGAGGCCAAGGCTGGCAGATCATCGGAGGTCAATTTGAGACTAGCCTGGCCAATATGGTGAAACACTGTCTCTACTAAAAATACAAAATTTAGCTGGGTGTGGTGGTGGGCGCTTGTAATCTCAGCTACTCAGGAGGCTGAGGCAGGAGAATTGCTTGAACCTGGGAGGTGGAGGTTGTAGTGAGCCAAGATTGTGCCATTGCACTCCAGCCTGGGCAACAGAGCGAGACTTCGTCTCAAAAAAAAAAAAAAAAAAAAAAAAAGAAGAAGAAAATAGAGTACTAATTATATCTGATTTGACTTTATTTATTGAAAATAGACAACTTAGACATGGGATGTTACTTATTGAGAAATATTGGTCATTTATTGGAAAACAACTCCTTGAAATCTTTTCTTCCTTCAGCGTGTAGAAATAACATGAAAATTACAAAAAAATAAATCAGATTTTTAAAAGTTCAAAGGTTAGAGTTTCAAAAATATTGTAAGTTGTCATACAAAGAGAAATTTTAGTCTTTGTATTTTCTATATCAGGCTTTATTTGGGCCTGATTATATAATGTTTGCTGTCATCTCATGAGTTTTTTTACATAGTTGGTTTAAAAGGAAGTTAAACAGCACATCCTATTGTTAAATAGGACCATGTCAAAACCTTTATATATAACAAGCAGCCTGTATTATTAATATTAAGTACATAGATAAGTTCTCAAGAAAGCCAGAAAAATCTCTGAGTATTTGAAGAACAACAAGCAGGAACAACAAAACCCCAACAGTAAGTGAATAAGCTATGCCATGGCTTCCCTCAGCAGGGAAGAAAGGGTGGTCACAAGGTAATGTGGGACCTTTAGTTTGGAAAAAATGAGATTAGAGGTACAAAGAGACTAGGAGTCAGAACTGAGGGCCCGGTAAGAAGTGCTCAGGCAAAGGGTAGACTTTAAAACATGCACACACCTTGCCCATTGATAGAGTAGGACCGTCAGCCTCAGCTCTGGCCAGAAGAAAGTCTCCCCTGCAAGTTCATCCATAGGCCTTTACTTCCCAAGAGTTTGGGGGTTCAGTATTACTACAGATAACTGTATTGTTGGAAAATCTAACCCAAGAAATTAGTGTAAAAGTTGTTTAAAAGTGTTATGTATAATTTAATCATCTTAATCAAATATGTCTATATACTAGAAAAATTTTGATTAGCAAGGGGGTATATATAAAGATATAATTAAGGCTGGTTTTGGAAAGTTGATTTATTATAATTTAAGATTCATAATATATACGTTTGACTTGATCCTATTTAACCATGTCACATGCTGTTTAATTTTCTTTAAATTAATCGTGTGAGAAAACTCGGGACATGGTAGCAAGCATTATGTAAGCAGGCCCAAACCAAACCTGACTTCGTTTTCTGCTAGCTTTTCTGCATTTTTACACTTAAATGAAACTCTTTCTTAGTAATTTGATAGCTGGTTTTGTTCAAGTGTTGTCATCCCTTTAAAGCTGGGATGAATCATATAGTCCATTCTATTTTAGCTACTTTGTCCTTGAGTTTTGCAGAGATCTAATATTTTCATCTATTTGTAGCTAATTAAAGAGAAAATCTAAGTTATTTTCTCTCTATATTCCTATTCAGTTATTCTAGAACAATTTATACAATAATGTTACCCTTACTTACTATTTCTTAATATTTATATTAAATTCTTACCTATAATTAGACATATTTTTGGGCTTTTTGACTATAAGCCTGTAGCGCTGGGAATCACTACTAACCTTTTTCTTTTTTTTTTTCCCGCTCCCTCCTTCCTTCCCTTCTGGCCTCCCTCCCTCCCAGCGTCTTCCTTCCCTTCCTGCCTCCCATTATACCTTCCCCTGGACATTTTCCTGTAGATTTGATCCCATCTATTTGCTGTCTTTTAGGAACTTCTCAGTGTCACTAGCCTGCTGGTGGTGCTCTTGTCCTCTGGCGTAACTAAATCATTCAGTTAATATTTATTGATGGCTTATTGCGTGCCAGGTGCTAGTGCTGGGGACAATGCAGATTGGTGATTTATTGTATATTTCTCCCTTCTTTTATGGTAAAAAGTATATGTGTGTGACTTATCATCTTGAACTAATGACTCCTCTTCTACCTGCTAGCTTTACTGACCTTTTATGTGGAACATAGTAGTAATTCAGTTCTTTAACTTTTTTACATTCTCCCACCTTGTTTTCACCTCTGGGAAGATTCATTGTCTCTGCTTGAATCTGCTCAGATTTATGCTACAGGTATGGAGCCCAGGCCTTTTCTTTTGTCCTTTGCTCGTTTCAGCTTTGTAGCTGTTTCAGTCTCTCCTGACCTTAAGGTTCTGTTTAAGGAAGATTTTTTTCCAAGGTAGTATTCAGAAACTCCTCAGGTTGCAAGATGATTCCTGTAAGTTTGCAAGTCACTGCTGAATATGTCTGTAAGTCAGAATTCTTAGTGTATACCTCTCCTGTGTCTTATTTGGCTTGCACGAAGCATACTACACTGGTGCTTTTAGTTAATTTTCCTGTTTATCTTGCTTTCTCTTGGGTTTTCATTAATATTCTAATTTGTACAATTTTATAGAACGCCAGTTAACCCCAAATCATATTTTGTTTTTTGTTTTTGTTTTGAGACAGAGTCTTGCTCTGTTGCTCAGGCTGGAGTGCTGTTGCATGATCTCAGCTCACTGCAACCTCCCCCTTCTGGGTTCAAGTGATTCTTCTGCTTCAGCCTCCCGAGTAGCTGGGATTACAGGCATACACCACTGCGCCCAGCCCCAAATCATATTTTGTATCATTCCAAAGTACCCGTCAACATTTGTACTTGGGTTGTTGTGTAACTGTAATTATTGTGTACTTGTATTTTATGTCCTTCTTACTTTAACAGTTCATTTTGTGTACATATATTTTTTCTGGTGCCAGGAGAAATTGTTCAAGACTTGGAAATGAGCAGAAGAGATGCAGGTGTCTGTCAGTAGAGCCCTGGGCTTTGTGTATAGATCCTGGGGATTATCGGTGCCCAGAGGGGTGTGTGCCTGTGACTGACTTTCCACTGCCTGGGCCCTTTGACGTCTCTTTAGAGTTAGAGTTACCTTGGAGGAAGTAGTGAGCAATGCAAATAACTTTTATCTGATAGAGATACAGTTGACTTTCCCCTGTATAAAAGATAACACCAACATTTCATTTTATTTTTCATAGGATATTATGCAGTTTTGCAAATTGATTTTAGGATTTCTGATTGTCTGTGCTCCTCAGGTTCTCTTTTAACCTGGCTTTAACAGAATTAAAACCATGTGGTTTTGCTACTGAGGGACAGACAGAAGCAGGGTACTGAGAAGGAAGCTGCAGTCAGCAGGCAGCAATAGCGGTTGCTTTGGGCTGAAGTAGTGAACATGGGTACTAGTGGTGTGAGAGTTCAAGTTAATGCTTATAAAGGTCTACCAACATACAAGACACCCCCCAGAATTAGTCCTGCATGCCTGCATCCACCCTCTAGATCTATACACTAAATTCAGTATCATCAGAGGCAGGAGATGATAGGGAGAACAAGCAGGATAAGAATTCTTAAATATAGAGATGAGCAGAGAATTCAAAGATGAATAAACATTTGAGAAAAGCCAACACCATCAGGGGTCCTTAACTCAATGTATTATTCAAAGAGTTAGTAGACAAAAAAGATTTCAAGGAGACTTTTAATATTTTATCTAGGAGATTTTTTTTTTTACACAGAATAACTTCAGTATTGCCAGAAATGCATACTGCTGAGTCATTCTACACCATGCAGAGCTGGTTACTTTTAGAAGCAACCTAGTGTTATACTGTGATACTGTAAGTAATAATAAAAAATTAAAAAATGCACAGCAAGAGTGATAATTAACGAAGGTATTACCTGACAAAAAAGACATTCATTTCTGAAGCAGATTTTGCACATACACTTTTTGACGATGAAATTGATGAGCTGACATGGCCTGATCTCTTACACCACTGACCATTGACCTTACCAGAGGAGCTGGATTCTTTCTTTCCTGTTGTGGGTAAGAGCAGCATCTAAAGGGGATAGGAATGTGTTCATCCAGTACCAGCACATGTCCTAATGAAACTGCGTAGTGGTCAAGAAAACTAGAAAGTTAAGCTTCACTGAAAGTCTGGCGGGTGTGTGTATTTTATGTGAAATCTGTGTTAAAAATAATTTCCCAAGTATAAAAACATACATAGGAAAAATAAGCCAGTCACAAAAAAAGACAAATTTGTATGATTCTGCTTACATGAGGTATCTGAAGTCAAACTCGAAGAAACAAAGTAGGATGGTGGTTGTCAGAGGCTGGAGGGAGGGGAGCTGAGGAGTTGTTCAGTGGATCTAGAGTTTCAGTTTTGTAGGATGAAAAGTTCTAGGGGTCTGTTGTACAGCAATGTGACTACAGTTAACACAACTGAACTGTACCCTTAAAAATGGTTAAGATGGTAAATGTCATGCTATGTGTTTTTACCACAGTTAAAAAATATTTATGAAATAATTGGAAAAATTTGTTATAAAAGATTTTAAAACTCTTGTTAGATAAAAGATATTTATTTAATTGGTTTTAATCCAATGACATTGTATTAGCTTGATTTAAGTTCTAATCAGATTTTTTTACAAATGAAAATTTTGATGAAATGGACAAATTTCTAGAATATTATAACTTACTAAAATGGATTCAAGTAGAAATAGAAAGTCTGAATATGTCTATAAGTGTTAATGACATTGATTCAGAATTCAAAAGTTTTCCCACAGTACAAAAAAATCAAGTTCACACAGTTTCCATGACATTTCTATCAGATTTCAAAAAACAGGTAACTTGATTTTATACAAAGTTGTCCGGAGATCTAAAGGTGGACCACTCACAGTTTTATTGTATGATACTAATCTCAATACTGAAAGCAGTCATGTATATTATGAAAAAGGAACACTATAGTGCATTTTTAATTGTGAATGCTTTGAATCAGAAAATATCAAGCTAATTTGAGTCATGTACACAAAAGATGGTCATCAAAAAGGTTATTTAAGGTTGTATTAGATCGTTTTTGCACTGCTGTAAAGAAATACCTGAGACTGGGCAATTTATAAAGAAAAGAGGTTGAATTGGCTCACAGTTGTGCAGACTGTACAGGAAGCATAACAGCCTCTGCTTCTAGGAGGCCTCAGGGAGCTTCCAGTCATGGCAGAAGGCAAATGGGGAGTAGGCACATCACATGGCAGGAGCAGGAGCAAGATAGAGAGAGATGGGGAGGTGCCAAATACTTTTAAACAACCAGATCTTGTAAGACGTCACTGTTGGAGGACAGCCCCAAGGGGACGGTGCTAAACCATTCTTGAGAAATCCACCTCCATGATCTAGTCACCTCCCACCAGGCCCCACCTCCAACACTAGGGATTACAATTCAACGTGAGATTTGGACAGAGACACGGATCCAAACCATATCAGAGGTATGCGAGGTTGGTTTTACATTAGAAAACCTATGACTAGGATTCATATTAGGAGAGTAAATGAGAAAAAAAATCAAGCACCTCAAAAGAGACACATTCAGTAAAATCAATATTCATTTATGATCAAAAGGCAAAGTAGGAACAAATGGGAGTTTTCTTAACCTGGTAATGGGTATTGTTACCTGAAAAAAGCCAGAGTTCCTTCACCTGGTGAGTAACAAAGGCCTCTCTACAAGAATGCAAATTATGATCCATGGGAATTTTATTACTTGGCACAAGGAAGGAGAGCACTGGGACTTTTCTCCAAAGCAGTATCTTCCTGAGGGGAAGTGACAAGAGGATTTCATGGGGTGTTGGAGAGGGGAGAAAGTGCATTGTCACATGGAGAGGAGGGCGCCAGTGGCGTGGATGCAGTGGGTGATCATGCCAATGCATAGGTCGCACGTTGTGGCCATGAAGCTATGGCTCTCCTGGGGTCCAGGCTTTAGCATGGCAGTGAGGAAGGTTCACCCGGGTTCATCTGTAAGTGGCCAGGGTCTGTCAGAAGCTGGTTCCAGCTGACTAGAAGACCACACTCCACACAAAGTTTGGGAAAAAGCAGGCTGCCAGGCAAGAGGCTGTAGAACAGGATGATTGCTCAAGTTGGTTAAATTTCTGTAATCCCTGGAGACCCTCCTTGTCTGCTTATAACACCTACTATAAGCCTATGACTGATGTTATACTTAATTAAGAAATGTTAAAATTATGTACTTTAAAATTGGGATGCCACTTAAAATATTTATATATCTAATAGTTAACAATGTTATTAGAACTCTACCTGTACACTAAGACAAGAAAAGGAGAAATTTAGAGGAGCAAACAAAACAATCATTAACAGATGATATTGTCTATAGAGAAACTCCTATAGAATTTAAAAATAGGTTATTAATTCAAATAAGAAAATTTAACAGGGATGCTGGGTACAAGATTAATATATTTAAAAAAAATCAATAAATACCAGCAACGAATTGAAAATCTAATTAAAAATACCTTTTATAATAGCAAGACAGCCTAAGGTGTTAAAATAAATCTAACAAATGATATTTAAAACCTTTATGGAAACAATATATGGAAACAAAAAATCTTATTGAGATGTTGCCTGGGCACAGTGGCTCCTGCCTATAATCCCAGTACTTTGGGAGGCCAAGGTGGGAGAAGTTTGCGAATAGGAAAAGAATTCTGGAGATGGCTGGTGGTGATGGTACCACAACAATGTGAATGTAGTAATGCAACTGAACTGTACACTTAAAAATGGGTAAGATGGTGAATTTTATGTTACGCGTATTTTACCACAATTTAAAAAAATGTAAATAGATGATAAACCTGGCAGTGTTTTGTGGTTACCTTTGGGTAGGTTCCTGCAGAAGGTTGACTTGGAGGATGGTTGGGAGGATGGCCACGGTAATGTTTGTTCTAGTTGGGTAGTATATCCATGGGTGTTTAATGACATGTAAAGCTAAATACTGTACTTTTGTTATTTAAAAAAAGAAAGGGAAAAGGGTGATTTATCCTTTGGTGATTGGCTTACATTAGCTAAACAGAGACTGATACATAAAACCAAATGCCAACTGGCTGATTTTCAATGGAAAAATATATTAATAAAAATGTATTAATAAAATACTGATATGTGTGTATGCATGTGCACACACACCAGCCCACCCAAAGTAGTGATTATTTATGGAGAGATGCAGGAAATGTGGAAACGTGGGAGAGATGAGGCCCAAAGGAGCTAACGGGGGACTAGTCTGGGGTGAGAGCAGACAATGTAAGCTTTCATATACGTCTTTCCTGTTTTGTTCACTGTCGTAAAGAATCTTCTGTGGTGTTTTGGAATTTCTGTATTTTTTTTTCTTCTTTTCTTAGAGACAGGGTTACACCATGTTGGCCAGGCTGGTCTTGAACTTCTGACCTCCAGTGATCTGCCTACCTCAGCCTCCCAAAATGCTGGGATTACAAGTGTGAGCCACCTTGCCCGGCTTTTGTTTTGAATTTCTAGTGCTTTTTGTGTAAATGTATTATTTTCCACATAAACAGTATGATGTTATTACCTAAATTCTCATGTCATTGCTTGTTATTATATTTTAAATCTTAAGATCTTTTATGTTTCATTATAATAATATAATACATAATAACCCTGATGATCTTTCCTTTGTTGTATCTTTTTTGGAGTTTGTGCCTGAGTGTTTCATGAAATGAAAGTGGAGATTGGCTAAGATGTTCTACTGCATGACAGGTTTCTTCTAGGACTGAGCATTTGACCTTAGTATGAGCTTGCTTTTATGGAACTGAGAATTAATGTCCTGGTAAAAGGAGCTTTGAGGTCCTTTGCTTTAGGTCCTTTACGAAAGTCTTAGGTTTGTCTTGTTTGTTGTAAGCATTCTCCCTGACTTCCCCGTTTCCATGTGGTGTTGTCTTTTGTGACTTATTTCTGTCACTGGGGAGGTGGGGGTGAAGGGTAGGGGTGGAAAGCACGGGGCCCTGAGGGCTGACAGACCTGATTTGAAAGAGAATTCTGGCATTCAGGCAAATTATTTCACTCTTTTGAGTGTGAACTTTGTTATGTATTATCAAATTTACCTTTTAATATATTGTAAAGGTTCAGTAAATGAGTATAAAGCAACTAATAGGAGCTCTGCAGATGTTAGTTCTCATTTCTTATTTTCCATGAATTTTGAACTGAAGAATTATTAGAACAAAAATAGAAGAAAAGAACCTTACTGGCTAACCAGTGAATTATTTGATGTGATGTGATGTGATGTACTAAGAAATATTTTTTCCCAAATTTAGAATTATGTTTAAAAATTTTGATATATAGTTATTGTAGTCTTTTTATAATTAAGTTCTTTCATTTACATATTGAAAACTTGTATTTTTTTACTAGTAATCTGGAGGATTTTTATTTGTCTAATATCATGGGAAATTTCTGCCCACAAATTTTAATGCAGTAGACATCTTAATTCAATGAACTAGCAATATTAGCGTTTTTATTTTAACTTACCCCAAACACTTGCATTTTGTCCAGCTTTAACAGCTTGAGCATCTCACAGTTTTAATTTTTTCGTCTTGTATAGACCACATTAAGTATATTTGCATATAAAATAGACTACATAGCATATTAATATTTAAAAAACATTTCACTGTTTTAATATAGAGCTAACAAAGCTTTTCACAAAGCTGTTTTCTTTGACGTGAGACCAAAGCTCTTTCGTGTATACTCTTAATGATTACTTGGGAGCAAAGGGAGAAATGTTTGACACTCTCTGTGCTTGTTTGTAGTTTTTTCATGGCTTAAAGTAAAATAATTAATACCTGCTTTTATTTTCTGTTTTTTATTAGTGCTTCTATCGCTCTTCCCCCAATGACTGTGTATATATTTGGTGCAGTCTTGATGCCATGCTGAGCAAACCTTATTTTAATGTTACTAAGCGACCCTTTTTGTTAAGTGAAAGCAATGGCTTGATATTTATTTTAAATGTTCTGTGAATGTAGAAGTTTTCCCAGGCTTCCTAATGGGTAGAGACATAGTGTATGAAGTGGTTTTTACATCCCTTACAGGAGGGCAAAATGTCCAGGCAAAACCTTGTTTAAATGTTCATCACCATAGAAACATACCAGCTTCTCCATAGAGCTTTTGTGAGTACATTGTAATTTTCACTTCATTGATGTGAATTAAATGTATAATTGACCAGCATAAAAATTCCAAGAAGCAATTATATCATAACTGTTTTAATGTAGTAGACTATCCATTTAGTCCCTATTGAAATCTAAAAGAAATCGAAGTATTTAGTCTTTACTAATCTATTTCATCTAATTTAATCTTGTATAATATTGAGGTTGTTGTAATTTCAAAAAATACTGGTATAAAATTAACGTGATTAATTCTGTAGGTTACTCAAAACAACTGCTGTTTCATTGGCAGAAAAGTACTTAATTTCAGTGGTGTTTCTAACTAATACACTGAGTGCTTATTATACCACAATTTTAATAGGGAGGATGGGATTTTACTAAAGTAATTTAGGCTTATGGGTTTTTTTTGTGGGGGATGGGAGGATAAATATTCATACTGAGAATAAAAATATGTAAAGTTCATGAAATCCTAGTATTATATGACATAATCTAAGCATTCAAAACTAGGTGAAGGAAGTACAGTTACTGATGATAAATAGAAGGTCTTACAGTCCTGCGATCTTGTATTCAGGAGACTTTACTCATTAAGAGGAACAATGGAGACCTTCTTCCTTGTTTACAGTGTTTTGCTACTTTGTTGTTTGAAGGGCATTTTAATAAGTTATTCTGACATCTGGTACATCTTTTAGCTCAGTATATGCAAGAATGGAGTTGATAGGAAGCTTCCCCTTGGGGCTTTCTAGCCTCTGATTCTGACCCTTAATGGAAAAATGAGCAGTCGGCATATTTTTTGCTTATATGCCGTCCTTCTGGTGATTAATGGTGGTGATAAAGTGCTCACAATGCTTTTCATTACTTTGCAGACAGAATGGCATCCAAAAGTCTAAAAATCTCACATGGCATGCCCTAAAGCCTGTGTTCTTGAAGCTTGGTAATATTTTTATGATCTCAAAAAAGGTACTGGTAACAGCTTATAGATTTTTAGTACTTGTATTTACTAGAGGAAGCTGAATTAACAAATGAAATCTCTATTTATAGTCCCATCATCTCCTCCCTAGCCCAAAGTTTTTGAAGGGAAAAAAATTGACACATTGCATTTAATGAACATGTATGTTATCTCTTTTTTTAAGGTTTATCTAAAGCTCATGCCTGTGGTACTTAATTGATTTTACGTTGGACGGGTTTTGTCTCATTTAATCACAGAAAGAAAATAAAATTAACAAAAGGGAAAACTTAACTATCCTAGCCTCCTAGTGGATTAAGTCAGAATAACAACTTTTCTTGCTATATCAGTTATCTTCAATATTTCATTGGACAGGCATAAGCATATTAAATAATTTTGATGGCTTGTATTGTGGCAGCCTTTTCTATAAGTATAGTATTGCTGATTTACTCTTTTAATATAGATTGATAACTAGAAATGAGCAGATTTCTTTTCGTGAGTTATTTACTGGGTTTCAAAAGAAATATTGACTAATTTGAAATAACTCGAACAATTTATATGATTTGACTACAGAGAGCTCTTTTGGCTAAATGTTTCTGAACTGACTGCTTAAATATGTGAGTATATATTTCAGATAGTTCTTTCTTGTGTATCTATAATAGAAAAGTCATCATATTGGACGGGTATGGTGGCAGGAGGAAAAGAAGGGATGAATTTGGGTTGTAATGACACAGTAGAATCAGAAGCACTTGGTGTTTGACTGGACCGAGGTTCAAGGTGTATGGTGGGGGTAGGGTATGGGGTTCAGCAGGAAAGGTAGGTGACCAGGTTGTTTATCTGGCATAAACAACAAAGTGGGTAATGATGCCATGTATTCAAGTATATGATACTGAAGGAGGAGCAGAGTTAGAGAATAAAATGATTAGTTTGGTCTTAGAATTAAGTTTAAGGTAAGGATGAGATGTCTAATGAAAGATGGCAGTTGGTATATATGGTTCTTGGCCACAGCAGTAAGATTTGGACTAAAGATATAAACTTCAGAGTTGTTGACTCTCGGAAGAGGCAAGATCACTTAGGTAAAAACTGAGCAATGTATCATCTGTGAACCATCTTCATCAGAATCAACTGAGGTACCACTTTGGGGTTGATGCTCAGGAATCGGCAAGCCCCTTGGTAATTATGATGCATGTTGACTTTTGAGAAGCACTGATACAACATGGGAGAAGATGAACATCTGAGATTGGGCCACAGGAGGAAAGGGATTCCCACAAACAGTGTATGAGGATTCCCTTTTCTCTGCAACCTCACCAGCATCTGTTGTTTTTTTGACTTTTTAATGATGGCCATTTTGACCGGTGTGAGGTGGTATCTCATTGTGGTTTTGATTTGCATTTCTCTAATGATTAGTGGTGTTGAACATTTTTTTTCATGTGCTTATTGGCCACATTATGTCTTCTTTAGAAAAGTGTCTATTCTTGTTCTTTGCCCACTTTTTAGTGTGGTTGTTTGTTTTTTGCTTATTAATTTATTTAAGTTTCTTATAGATTCTGGATATTAGACCTTTGTCAGATGCATAGTTTGCAAATATTTTCTCCCATTATTTAGATTGTCATTTACTCTGTTGGTAGGTTTTTTTGTTTGTTTGCTTGTTTCTTGCTGTGCAGAAGCTGTTTAATTAGGTCCCATTTATCAATTTTTGTTTTTGTTTTCATTACTTTTGTTGTCTTCATCATGAAATCTTTGCCAGGTCCTCTGTCTAGAATGGTATATCCCAGGTTTTTTTCCCAGAGTTTTTACAGTTTTAGGTTTTACATTTAAGTCTTTAATCCATCTTTAATTGATTTTTGTATATGGTGTAATAAAGGGATCCAGTTTCAGTCGTCTGCATATGGCTAGTTATCCCAGCACCATTTATTAAAAAGGGACCCCTTTCCCCATGGTCTGTTTTTGTCGATTTTGTTGATGATCAGATGGTTGTAGGTGTGTGGCTTTATTTCTGGGCCCTCTATTGATCTACGTGTTCCATTGATCTATGTGTCTGTTTTTATAGCAGTACCATGCTCTTTTGGTTACTGTAGCCTTGTAGTATAGTTCAAAGTCAAGTCGTGTGATGCCTCCAGCTTTGTTCTTCTTGCTTAGGATTGCTTTGACTATATGGGCTCTTTTGGCTCTATGTGAATTTAAGAGTAGTTTTTTTGAATTCTGTGAAGAACATCATTGGTAATTTGACAGGAATAGCATTTAATCTGTAAATTCCTTTGGGCAGTATGGCCATTTTAGCAATGATTCTTCCTATCCATGTGTGTGGAATTTTTTTATTTGTTTGTATCATCTCTGATTTCCCTGAGCAGTATTTTGTAATTCTTGTTATAGAGATCTTTCACTTCCCTGGCTAGCTGTATTTCTAGGTATTTTATTTTATTTTGTGGCTATTCTTGAATGTTACTGGTTTTTGGAAGTGCTACTGATCTTTGTACGTTGATTTTGTATCCTGAAACTTTGCTGGCATTGTTTATCAGATCTAGCAGCTTTTGGGCAGAGACTATGAGATTATCTAGGTATAAAATTATATCATCTGCAAACAGAGTTAGTTTGACTTCCTATTTGGATGCCTTCTATTTCTTTTTTGCTTTTTTTTTTTTAAGGCAGAGTCTTGCTCTGTTGCCCAGGCTGGAGTGCAGTGGTGCGGTCTCAGCTCACTGCAACCTCCACCTCCCAGGTTCAAGCTGGCCTCCTGCCTGAGTCTCTTTAGTAGTTGGGACTACAGGTATCCGCCACCATGCCTGGCTAATTTTTGTATTTTTAGTAGAGGGAGGGTTTCATCGTGTTGGCCATTCTGGTCTCGAACGCCTGACTTCAGGTGATCCACCCACCTCGGCCTCCCAAAGTGTTGGGATTATAGACTTGAGCCACCGTGCCCAGCCGGATGCCTTTTCTTTCTTTTGCTGGATTGCTCTGGCTAGGACTTCCTAGTAATATGCTGAATACGAGTGGTGAGAATGGGCTTCCTTGTCTTGTTACTGTTCTCAGGGGGCTATGCTTCCAGCTTTTACCTGTTCTGTCTGATATTGGCTGTGGGTCTGTCAAAGATGGCTCTAATTATTTTGAGGTATGTTCCTTCAAAGCCTAGTTTGTTGAGACTTTTTAACATGAAAGGATGTTGAATTTTATTGAAAGCTTTTTCTGCATGTATTGAGATGATCATGCAGTTGTTGTTTTTAGTTTTGTTTATGTGATGAATCACATTTATTGATTTGAGTGTGTTGAACCAACCTTGCATCCCATGGATAAAGCCTACTTGATTGTGGTATATTTGCTTTTTGATGTGCTCCTAGATTCGGTTTGCTAGTATTTTGTTGAGGATTTTTGCATCTACATTCATCAAGAATATTGGTGTGAAGTTTTCTTTTTCTTTTTGTGCCTTAGCCAGGTTTCGGTGTCATAATTTCAGGGCAGAGCATGGCTGTCTGCACGAGGCAGAAAGAACAGATCCCATAGTCAGGGTGCTAGCTGGACACCATAGGCACATGCAAAGGGCACAGCATGGGTGCTCATCTGCTGACCTTGGAGTAAAGGACCAAGGAGGATAAGTCCCTACCTGTTACCCCCTTCCTACCTGCACTTCTCACACTCCCTACAGGAGATAGAGTAATCTTCTGGCAACTGTTGCTGTAGACCCTGAGTTGGGCACATAGGGCACTCCCTGTTCAGCATTCCCAGAGTAGGAAAAATATTGAATTCAACCGATAAGGTTTGGGCAAGACTCAAACCATTATTTTTTTTATTGTTTTATTTTTTTTTTTAAAGAGACAGGGTCTCGCTTTGTTACCCAGGCTGGAGTGCAGCGGTGTGATCATAGCTCACTGCAGCCTTGTACTCCTGGGCTCAGCAGTCCTACCTTGACCTCCAAAAGTGCTAGGTTTACAGGTGTGAGCCACTGTACCCAGCAAATTGTTACTTTCTTTTTTTTTTTTTTATAAAGATGGAGTCTCACTGGATTGACCAGGTTGGTCTTGAACACCTGGCCTTTAGTGATTTTCCTGCCTCAGCTTCCCAAAGCACTGGGATTACAGGTGTGAGCCACTGAGCCTGGTGTCAGGTGACTTTTTGAGTAGGGTCTTTAGGCTTATCCATTTGTGATGTAGCTTGCATTGCTGACTATATATTAAATTGGTGTTGATGTTTTACATGATCGTACTATGCATGCTTGGTCTAAGGGACTGTGCCCTCCCTTTGGTCCAATATAAATAATATAGGACCCCAGAAGGAGAAGCTAATAACACAGCTTTTGTGAGAGAATTAGTAGCTTCCTAGTACTCAAAGAGGCCATTGCCTAAAGTAGCAGTGCCTCTCCTATCTGCCACTGCCTCCAAGCAGACTCCTGAGCAAGGACAGCTGTTAATCTGCTGCTCAGCTCTTGTTGAAATGGATTGCCCCAGCTGTGGGTGGCCATGCGACTCTCTAGCCTGGCATCCCCCTTCTGGGGTGGAGCAACTTAGATTCCATGTCCAGTAAAATGGAAGAGGCTTTAACAGGCCTCCTGGCCAAATAAAGATGTTCTCTCCTAGAGCCCAACCTGCCTGGCCTTACTTGGCATTAAGGTTCACATGAAAAAGTGGCAGTTACCTCCTGGGGAAACCCTATTTCCTAATCCACTGCTGAAGCCAAACCACCCAGTTAGGCCCTCCATCTCCTGAGGCCCTCCTAATGTCGAGGCTGGGCTCTCTGACCTTCTGCTGCATCAGAAGCTGATGGTATGCGCTGGCTAGTGGCAGCCTGTCAAAATGGACATGTATTTAGGAATTTTTATTTTTGAAAATTTAAATGAATTTTTGAATTAATATCAAATTTGCATAAACATGCAAGATATAATGAATACATGTTTTCTATTTTATTTATTTATTTGGTTTTTTTGAGACGGAGTCTCACTCTGTCACCCAGACTAGAGTGTAGTGGTGCAGTCTTGGATCACTGCAACCTCCGCATCCCAGGTTCAAGCGATTCTCCTGCCTCAGCCTCCTGAGTAGCTGGGATTACTGGTGCCCACCACCATGCCCAGCTAATTTTTGTGTTTTTAGTAGACATGGAGGTTTCACTGTGTTAGTCAGGGTGGTCTTAAACTCCTGACCTCAAATGAACCGCCTGCCCCTTGGCCTCCCAAAGTGCCGGGATTACAGGCATGAGCCATCACGCCTGACCTGGGTTTGTATTTATTTAAATATCATATAAAGAATAATAACAATAAAGCTCTATGTACTTACCAGTTAAACTAAAGGGATAGAACGTAATAATGTAGTGGATAGTAAATTGTATCAATATAAAATGTCCTACTTTGTCCCATTTAACATTTTTTGGTTTTTCACTCTTCTGTATTTCAGCTAGACTCTGTTATATTTTTAAAAAATTAAATAGTAAGTTTTTAATCATTACTTTTCACTTTTATTTTTTAGTATCACTTTAGTTTTCATAGGTCTTATACAGTTGAATCTTGTTTTTTGACCTAATTTGCATATATCATTAGCATAGATATATTTGGTTTTATCATTTTCTGTTTTTGTATTTTATATATTCTATTTGTTAATATTTTGCTTATCTGGTTTTCTATTTTTTACTATATTTTCTTTTTTGTTCTATTCTCTAGTATCTTAGTAGTATGACTTTTGATAGTAGTTACTATTACTGCTACTAATTCTATTACTTTGATACCAGTAAGATTAGTGGTAACCTTAAGTTTTTAATAGCATTATTTAACTTTGATTTCTCTACTGTAAGTAAAAGGTGAAATGTTATCATTTTAAATGACCCCTATTTAAAATGAATTTTTTCTTTAACTCTTTTTTTCTCATCTAAATATCTAGTTCTTTATGTATAAAATAACCAAGAATTATTATTAAATTACTTCTCTTTCAAAAAATATTTTTTGGCATTGCATTTTAGTTTATAACTATATATATCATTATTTATATTTATCTTTATTAAAAAAAAAAGGTCATTGTTCACCAACAATTCTGTGCGGACACCTCAGAGTCCTTTGTGAAGGACCAGGTAGGATGGTGCTGTGGGCTCCTGTACTCAGCACAGCCATGAGTTTGAGTCCCTCTCCTTCCTGAAGTTCCCCTGCACGCTCAGGTGGGTCTGTATGGCTTTTATTTCCCTGAAGGACAGGGAGACCCCTACTTTACCCCAGGCATCTTTTTTCCTAAGCATCTGAGGTCGGAGTTTGGGGAGGACAGATGAAGGGGCAATGGGAAAAGTGACTGCCCCACACCATTGAGCAAGGCGCCTTTCATTTTGAGCAGCTAGTGGCTGCATATGGCTCAGCCAAATTTGTAATGACATCAGTTTATGCATAGGTCTACAGCCTCATCCCTGACACTGTTTATTCAGCTTTGGGACTCCTTCATAGAGCATCTAAGTGAGGTCTGTCCCTGCCTCTGCTTGTGAGATGCATAGAAATGTGAAAGACCCATCGAGCATTGCCTCCCAGCACATAGGCACATATCTGAAGAAAACAAGTTTAATTGCTAAGAAATGGTTCTTACCAAAATATCAGAGGAAGCCTATACATTTTATGGTGATTTGTGGTTTCCCAACATTTATTATCATCATAAAAATTATATTGTACTTATAGTGTTGTAATTATTTAACATAACAATTATAACTTCTTTTGGACAGTGGGTTTTAAATGGTTCCAAGGAGCCACCACTGTGTAGTTCATATATTTAACACTTCTGACACTGCTACACTGTTTAGTTGAGGTAATAGGTATAATGCATGTGTTATTTGTTTTGGGAACCCTACGCTTTAGTTCATGTATTTCTTAGGGGCTGATTGGAGACAGGGGAAGACAGAATTGAGAGAGAATAATACAAATACTAGAGCAAATCTGCATAATCATGCAAGATATAATTTTATCTCCTTTCATCTGTTTATTGATGGGGTTTCCACAAAATATTTAATGTGTAATAAAAAGCATTAATGCTTAGAGAGAAAAGAAGGGAAGGAGGAAGAAAGGAAGAGAGAAGTCATTGTTAAAGGTGGTGAATTATGTTTTGGTATCTGTATTAGTCTGTTATCTGTCTCACGCTGCTATGAAGAAATACCTGAGACTGGGTAATTTATAAAGAAAAGAGGTTTAATTCACTTACAGTTTGGCATGGCTGGGGAGGCCTCAGGAAACTTACAGTCATGGCAGAAGGCACCTGTCCACAAGGTGGCAAGAGAGAGAATGAGTGCCAGCAGGGAAAATGCCAGATACTTATAAAACCATCAGATCTTGTGAGAAGTCACTATCATGAGAACAGCATGGGGGAACTGCCCCCATGATTAAGTTACCTCCCCCAGGTCCTTCCCATGACATAGGGGTATTATGGGGATTACAAGTGAAGATGAGATTTGGGTGGGGACACAGGCAAACCATATCAGTATCTTAAATAGTTTGAAAGTTGTGAAGTGGAAGTTCAAAGGACTTTTCAGCAAAGTATAGTGTGTTTTGTTGTAGTGTGTTTTGTGACTATTCATATTTCATTTCCTGTGATTAATAGCTACTTACTATGAGACCTCATGTGTTAAAATACAAGCCTAATTCATTCTGGTTCACTGGCCTCCTATGCTATGAACACTTAAGGTGAGCTGACTCTCAGATTTGAGGAAGTGTTTTAAACCTGCCAAGTGCAGCCCTGTGGTAAGTCTGTGATATTGTTGAAGGACTGGTAAGAAAAAGCCACTTCACTTCAGAGATCATCATTTAGGACTAGGTATACTTCTCCATGGTTTTAGGACATTTCCTCTCCTTTCTATTGAATTTGAAGAACTGGGTGCTGTGATTTTAGTGCAACCTATTCCTGTAATTCATAAATTAGAATACTTAGGAGAATATTGAAATAAATGTATGTTTTGGAATTTTATAACTTATATCTTTAAACTATTTAAAATGTGGAATGAGATTACATGATTTATTGAGAAATACAGATTTATTTATAATTTTGTTGGTTGTATTAGGTGATTGTAGTTTAGTTCATTGCAGTAAAAAATATCAATATGAATCTTTAACTTACGGGTGCAGATTCAATTATTTGGTGACTTTTTGGGGAGTAAAAAGAGGTTTCTTTTTTTGTCTTGTCCTGCAGTTTTTAAGTTTTAAAAGTCTAGCATTTAGTTTGGTCTTGAGTTCAGAATTTGTTTTACGTTTAAAACAAAATTGTGCATAATGACTATATGATTATACTCCATCCTCATGGATTACTGAAAATTCTATATAATGTGAAGAAAAGCATCATATACAATTGGTAAAAGCAGTATCTCTATAGTTTATAATGTTGGATTACAATGGACAGTTCTCCAGCAGCACAGTAGAGGGCTCCGGAGGCTGTAAGGAGCGCCAGAGTCCGTGCTAGAGAGAGCCGGCGCTCTCTAGCAGCTCGGAGCCTTGTGCGTGCACCCAGTTCAGTGCTCACTGAACTCCTTGGCTGTGTGCCATAATTAGTCTTCTATTCCCTTGATTAGAATCATGGATAGAAATTCATTAATCTGCTTTGTTAGTGGAAAGTGTTAGGAAAGTAATTAATTGTTTAAAATGGTTCTGCAGATGTTTTTTATGAAGATTTTTTTGTATTTTATCCAAGCTTAATAATATTTTTCATAATTTTGAAAAGTCAGTCTAAACACTATAAACCATAAGTACTTAGTGTTTTTTTTCCTGTTAATATAAATTTCCTCTCCTTCTGAGGGATTATTTTATGCTTTCTTATAGGTAGGAACCTTATTGCTCATGAAATGAAGTGAAATACTAAAATTATATTTCTGCTGTGTTTTTCAGGGAATCCGAGCCCGCATTTTAGAGACTCTGGTCATGCTGCTGCTTCTTGCATTACTCATTCTTGGGATAGTGTGGGTAGCTTCAGCACTCATTGACAATGATGCGGCAAGCATGGAATCTTTATATGGTATGGATGTCCTTGTTTTAACCAGTTTCTTCAATGGAAACTATAGTTTGGGATATAATGACACATTCAGTTTTAAAAACATTGAAATAATTCTGCATATGGTTAACAAAGATGTTTGATGTTAATTTACAGAATTAAGAAATCTTTAGATATCTTTATCTAAGAATGAAGTTTTATTTCTTTTATATGTGAAGAACGAGTAAGTAGCTTTTCAGATTTTGTTGTTGTTGTTAATTGGTTTTTGTTCTTCAAATTCCATAGAAACTTTTTTTCTACCTCCAAACAGGTTTTGCTAAGGGCTTACTTCTTGGTTTTCTATTTCAGATCTTTTTATTGTATAATTTAGTCATTATATGGTTTAATAAATTCAAATAGGCAATTACAATGTTTACATGAGGTATAAGTCAGCCTCTATCTTATTGTAAAATAGACTGTATCTTAACGTGCAGTGTTTTGGATTTATTAAAATATATTTACTTTTTTTAATAGATCTCTGGGAGTTCTATCTACCCTATTTATATTCCTGTATATCATTGATGGGATGTTTGTTACTTCTCTGTAAGTATTTTTCAGACTTAATATTGATAGAAAAGTAGATTTGTCTTGTATTATGGAAAATTGCGGGAAAGTTTTCTGATGAGATATTTTAACTATTTGGAGATTTTTTTTGAGTTCGCCTTAACTATTTTTATTCAAAATAAATTTTGATAAATGGAAACTTTGAAATAATAAGGTGCTTTCATTGTTCTCTAAGGAAAGCCTCTTCTACTGGGTTGCAGAGAGAGATGGACGGACAGACACACGCACACACTTTCTCACTTACACACTCACACACTCATACACAGTTATAGTTATATACACTGACACACAAACCATACGCACATTCATACACATATGCCCTACCCTCACTCACCTCCACACCCGTCACAATGCTAGATTCTGCTTTTTAATGGAAATGGTAGAATTATGTATGATAAGTTTGTGGTTTTTTGAAAGTTTGTTTTCTTTTACTTGAAGCGTCACAGCCTGTTTCAGGGGTAATATGAATAGATCAATATAGTTTAAAGGACTTAAGACTATGGTGTCGCCTTTAGATGTTCTTGTTTGTTTCTCAGTCCTATTAATATTTGAAATTTAACCGATTCTTTGCTTATTTTTCTTTAATTTTTTTAAGCAAAAGTATTTATTCTTCAACTGCTAGAATCTTGAATATTATTCTAAGCCTTTGTCGTCACATATCTTTCGTAACTAATTATGCCTATCCTCCTCACATGCCCTCTAGCTTCTGTATTGATGAAGGTGAAGAGTCCTCTGACAAAACACTGAGCATCTCAACTGGAGAGAAGAATGTTCTTAAAATGAACAATGTTTAAGAAGAATGTTCTTAAAATGATCTTTGAGTCTGTCTTATTTTTACGGTCTAGTTGTTTACCTCTCCAAGCTCTCTAATGTAGCTTTCTGTCTTTTGCTGATCTTATTCTGCAGTGTGTACACCAGTCGGCCTTTCCCGTATGTTCACGGTGATGGGTCAGTTGCTAGTGAAACCGACGGTGAGTATTTAATTATAAATCATTTTGTTTATTAAATAAATCGGTTTACATTTGAGCAGTTTTTAGATCGTGAGCTAGCATTTAGAAATAGAAGAAGAATATTTTTTGTGCATTTATCTATCAAATTGTTGTTTCATAATTTTTTTAAATAGAACTTAGGTTAAATTTTCAGTCTTTGGAAACAATTTGGTTTTGCTTTTAAAATACTAACTACAGGCGCACAGGTAAAAAGTCCTTTATCAAATTTTAGTACAAAATTTACAAATATTTACAGGTATTTTAGGTATGCATTGCCTAATATCAGAAAGTACCTCTATTATGTTTCAAAATTCAGTATGCTTTGATTTACAAAAAGGTTATATTTCTGAAAATTTGTCTGTATATCGTGTCATGATTAATTGAACCATACTTTGCCTAGAATCTTAGAAACACTGTTTATTAGTTTTTAAGTGATTTTCAGTTGGTTGTAATTCTAATGATTTGTCGCTTTCTTTGGTCTCTATTTGGTCAGATATTTAATCATATAAAAATAATTTCTTAGCTGCACCTAGGAAATTTGTAACTTATTTTCATGGATCTTCATTGCCTATGAACTCAAGTCTAAACTACTTACCTGTTACAAAGCCTTTCACAGCCTGGTCCACACTAACTTTTCCTGTAGCTGTCCCTCTGTTTACTCTCACTCTGACTCAGGAGCGAACGTGCTGTGCTCTAAATAGGCTCTTTGCAATCTGTCTCCAGGAGTGTGTCTTTCCCTCCAAGGCCTCTTACCTGCTGCAGCCACCTAACAGCCTCCTGAGACCTAGCTCAAGTATCAGCTCCACTGTCTACGTATCTTTGAACCTTGCCTTGCTTCTTCAAGGACAAATAATTAAACTCCTTTCTTTGCATCTGTCTCACTAGTAATACTTATTAAATCATTATGGTTATGTTTGTCTTCCTTGTCTTGATTCATTTAGGGAAAAACTGAGGAAGTGTTACAGTGGACATTCTTTTAGTAAATGCTTGCTTAATTATGAAAATCATAATATTTAAATTTTCTTTTAAAGATAAAGTTTAATTTTTTATTTATAAAAATACATAAATATGGCTGGACACAGTGGCTCACGCCTGTAATTCCAGCACTTTGGGAGGCTGAGACAGGTGGATCACGAGGTCAAGAGATCGAGACCATCCTGGCCAACATGGTGAAACCCTGTCTCTACTAAAAATACGAAAATTAGCTGGGCGTGGTGGTGCACACCTGTAATCCCAGCTACTCGGGAGGCTGAGGCAAGAGAATCACTTGAACCTGGGAGGTGGAGGTTGCAGTGAGCCAAGATTGTGCCACTGTACTCCAGCCTGGACAGAGCAAGACTCCATCTCAAACACACACACACACACACACACACACACACACACACACATAAATACATTTTACAAAAAGTATATAAATGTTGTATACACAGTTGTGTACCACACACATGCTGTCAGGTCTTGGAATTCCTTTCCCTTGTAAAGAGGTTCTGTGACACTGTATTCATTTAGTTTCTTGTTTGTCGTTGTTGTTGTTGTTTTTTGGTCCTCTTTATCCTTTTCTGCTTCCTGACTCCTAACTATAGGCAAATGTTTGAAGTTCTGTCATTGGTCTAAAGTTCTATTAATGCCCTGCTCCTGATCATCTCTGCCATTTCTGCATCACTTTTAAATGCCTAATTCTAATGAGGAAAAGACAATAGAAAGAAATTATAGTACATTTTAAGTGCTGTAATTGAATAACCCATGGAGCTGAAAACTCAACATGTATAAAACCAAACTACTTACTTAGCTCCCTTCCCCAAGCTAATTTTTCTCCTTAACTTGTCTCTTATTAACAATGTCCTCAAAGTCTTATCATTGCTTTTCTTTTCTTTTCTTGTTGGTCACATTTAATAATAAAGATTATTTATTGAGTAATGGAGTATATTATATATGCTAGCAATAAACACTGTATTTTACACATGTAATTTCATTTTATACTGATGACAAACATGTAAATTAGATAGTGGTATTCTTATTTTATGGCTAAACTAATGTCATTTCAGGAAGATTAAGTAGCTTGTACAAGATCAGAGATCTGTGAGATGGGGCAGAGTTTGAACCCAAGAGGCTGGTTTCAGAGCTCAAGCTCTGGTCTGCCGTTCTATTCTGCTGTAAGCTCCAGAGTTGTAAAACTGCTTTCTTGCAGAGTGGACTTTGTACTCCTCCACTTCAGTGTTTTGCTTACAGTTTCCTCTGATTGAAATGCCTTTCTTTCTTTTGGTAATTTAAGATGTCCGATAAGATGTTACTACCATCAAAAACACTGGGCAAAACTTTTTTCTCCCCGTCTGGTAATAATTTTTCTTTCTCTGAACTTTTGTAACATTTTCTTTCAGCCACTGTTATGACTAACAAATTCTCTATTTTTTTAATTCATCTGATCTCTTATGCTACACTAGAGTATAAGCTGTTTAAGGTCAAGGACTATGTCTTACTCATATTTAAGCCCCCGTTAGCTCATAGTAGTTGAGATTAGGCTTTGAAGGCACACACACTTCTTTGGTAACCCTGTTTCTTGGAATATAAAATGGGGATTTGAACAGTCTGTTTTTCATAGGATTGTTGTAGAAATCAAGGAGGATGGTGCTCGTAAGCACTTAACACAAATGTATGTGTGCTATTCACATTGTCACTGCATTACTCTATTTTGCGTTGCTATAAACCTGAGGCTGAGTAATATATGAAGAAAAGAGGTTTATTTGGCTTATGGTTCCGCAGGCTGTACAAGAAGCATGGCACTGGGATCTGCTCTGGCCAGTGCTTCAGGAAGCTTCTAATTGTGGCGAGAGGTGAACGAGGAGCAGTTGTATCACATGGCAAGAGAGAGGGGAGGAGAGAGAGAGGTGCACACTCTTTTAAACGACTTGCTCTTGTGAACAAATACAGCAAGAACTTAGTTATTACTGTGTGGACAGCACCAAACCGATTATTCACGAGAGATCCACCCCATGACCCAAATACCTCCCTCCGGGTTTCACCTCCAGTATTGAGGATCAGATTTCAACATGAGGTTTGGAAGGGACAAATACCTAAACTACATCAGTCACTCACTCACACTAAGACATACTTGTGGTGATAAGTTATTCTTGGACAATTCGCATAAGAAAGATAAAAATTCTTTTGTGTGCCTTAGACTCTCTTAAGTAAAAACTGTCAATTCTGATCCAAATAGTAGGAAGTGAAGAGAAGTGTTGAAGGGAAAGGAACTTCGGATCATGGCCCCCAAGGATCTGGTCCCAGACATATGAGTTCCGTCTGGGATTCCTCTCCCCTAACCCACTGCATCCAGTAGATCCTCTCCATGTACCACTCTTTCTCCTCGGGAGTAGCACACATTCCAGCACGTGCCACTCATTTTTGCCTAAATGTTCCCTCCTTGGAGAGGGCTTGTTGGCTGGCTGTTTAGGTCTGTCTTCCCCTTTTCTCCCTCTTCCTTTCTTCCTCATAGAATGGTCATTCTTTGTCATTATTTATTTGTATATTTATTTGTTTATTGTTTATTTTTATTTTCGTATTTATTTGTTCTCACCTCCCAAGTCAGGCTTCTCAAGGATAGAGTTGGCATGTGTACCCGTGATGAGTTCAGCGCGAGGCCATAGGGGACCATAACGATTTGTCGAAAGGCTGGGAATTATTGGATTACTTTAAATCAATTTCACAGAAGCTGTATAAATTTGACATCTGATAGGGAATGCATTTTTTGAAAATCCATTTTCTGAAAATACTTTAAAAGCTGAAAGGAGCTGTATATATGGTTTCCATCTTTTTGTCTGTTAGCGCCTCACAATGTATTTTTTTGCTGAGTATAAGTAGTTTGGATGTGAATGATATGGAACATTAATATCAGCTCTAGATTTCTTTCAGATTTTCCCCACAGCTAGGAAGATAGTAAGGATCCTCTCATAGAAGGATAGCTATGTTAACAGAACTAGAATTAAATCAATTTTAGGTTTTTTAACAGTGCACACAATATCCCATACAATTGGTAAATGATTAGTATGCTTTTTTTTAACTACTGCTGTATGACTTGGTTTGTATGTAAACATACTACTTCTCTAGGTTTCTGTCTATTGATATACATAAAGATGATATAAATGGAAAGTATTGCATGTTACTGATGTAGTTTATGGATTTCTTGTTTTAGACATTATGTAGGTAAATGTAAATGAGGAAACGAATGTTGGACTGGGTTTCTGTTCCTTCTATCTCTAAAATATTGGCTTGGGTCTAATGACGTATTTACTGTAGTTAGCTTTTTGGCTGTTTAAAATTATACATGGCTGGGCATGGTGGCTCACACCTGTAATCCCAGCACTTTGGGAGGCTGAGGCAGGTGGATCACCTGAGGTCAGGAGTTTGAGACCAGCCTGGTCAACATGGTGAAACCCCATCTCTACTAAAAATAAATTAGCCAGGCATGGTGATGCATGTCTATAGTCTCAGTTACTGCGGAGGGTGAGGTGGGAGGATGGCTTGAACCCAGGAGGTGGAAGTTGCAGTGAGCTGAGATTATTGCACCACTGCACTCCAGCCTGGGCAACAGAGTGAGACTCTGTCTCAAAAAAAAAAAAAAATTAATACATGTAGCCTGTATCACAGAATGTTGCTAAAAAACCCTAAAATTCATACATGTGTTTGCCATTGAGAAAACAGAGTTCCTTAGCTTAATCCTTTAAACTTTAAAAATATCTAATTTAAATGTATATAGGGTTTGTGGTAACTTTTGATGTGTTGGGCTATACTAAAGTATTTATACTTAATTTGTAAGTAAAATAGTTGTAGCTTTTTTATTTTGGGTTCTTAGAAATTTGAATGAATACATTATCTGAATTAAATTAATAGACCAAATAGCCTAAATAGTCTCATAAGCATTTGTTTTGTAATGTTGAATTATTGAGTAGTTTTATCTTTAAATTTAGATTCTTGAAGACCTGGATGAACAAATTTATATTATTACCTTAGAGGAAGAAGCACTCCAGAGACGACTACATGGTATGTATATACTACACATTTAGACTGGGATAAAAAAACTTGTTAATTTTCAAAAGATAGATAATTGAAGGGAAAAAATATAAACCTCTCAGTATCTTGTGCTGTTTGTTACAAAAGGAGGACGCTTTAGAGTAACAAAAGAACTTCCTCGGTAAAGAGAGGTTTATTGAAGGCCCTGGCTGAGATGAGCTGTAACCTAGGAAGGCCCATTCTTTCTCAGACTCGGCATCTCTCTACTGCCAACTGCATTTGTGTTTTAAGCATATGACTTTAAAGTTTAATTTTTAATTACTGATTGGTTTTGAAGAACCAGTGAAGAAAAGCGTAATGCTATAGTTTAACAGAGAAAAGACATAGTGTAGGTAAATTTTCTTTAATTTTACTTAAGTAATATTCAAATGTTGAAAAACTGGTCTCCTGCCAACAAGATCAGATAATAGCTAACTGCATTTCAGAATTATAATTCAAGAGAAGATATAAAATGGAGGGTTAGTTTATGAAATACTGAGAAATGGGTAGAAAGATACCTATCTTCTTCAATTATAAATAGTGAATTTAAATCATCAACCCAGAAGTATTGATAATATTTTAGAGCTTTTTTCTTAGATCCCAGAATTTAGGTTTGTATCTGTTCTAGAGGACTCTTGTCAGTAATATTACATGGTTTGATACAGATAAACTTTTAGACTGGAACTACATATGTATTTTATTCTAAGTTAATTAAAACTACTTTAATGTTTAAACATTTAATTTCAGGGTTATAAACTTCAGTCAACAATGTCAGCTTTATAAAGTTCCCTTAAAGCAGTAAATATTATAATAAATTTGTCTTATTTGGATAATCATGCTGCTGTGCAATGAGCATGCCTGAGTTAGAAAGAATACTTGTCAAGCTGCGGCCTGCAGTGTGGGAAGGTTTCAGCCTCAGGTATACGCCATTTCTGTTTCACAGATTAGGAGACTCGCATCCAGGAAGGGTAAAATGTAGTACCCCATGAATTGAAGAATTTGAATTCACTTTAATCAAAACAAAAGAAAACCCCAAAATACAGCTTTTTTCACTTTTCCCTTCTACAGTAGGAAAACTAAAAAAAGTATTTCTAGAATCTTTCCAAATCCTTTGGCTCCTCAAATTTCAAAGTGGCTGATTATATATAAAGAAATTGAAAAGGAAACCGTTGCTAGATGGCTAATTATGTTAGAAAGTGAAGCCAAGCCCAAATCAGTAAAAACACCTCACTAGCATAGAAATGTTGTAGAAAAGAGATGAATTGAACCTGGGGAGGACGGAGGATGATATGATAACTAATGCAAAATGTAACTTTCTGCACATCATTTGGATAGGCCATGCACGATTTATGATCTATTTGGTAGATTGTCTAAAATCTTTTCAGTGAAACTCTTTTTTTTTTTTTTTGAGATAGAGTCACACTCTGTCACCCAGGCTGGCATGTCGTGGCACAGTCTTGGCTCACTGCAACCTCCGCCTCCTGGGTTCAAGTAATTCTTCTGCCTCAGCCTCCCGAGTAGCTGGGACTACAGCTGTGTGCCACCATGCCAGGCAATTTTTTGTATTTTTTCCAGTAGAAACAGGGTTTCACCATATTGGCCAGGCTGGTCTCGAACTCCTGACCTCATGATTCACCTGCCTTGGACTCCCAAAGTGCTGGGATTATAGGTGTGATCCACTGCGCCTGGCCTGGTACCCAACGTGGGGCTTGAAGAAACTCTTAAGTGATATGTTAGGATAATTATGATTTTGCTGCTTGCTGCTGGTTAGCTGCTGTGTACTATTTCAGGTCAAAAATAAAGAGCGAAATGATTTATGTTTATAACATAAATGGTTCTATGGCAAAATGGACATTTTGACTAATACAGGTTAAGAATTGTGAGCTTCAGTAGAGGATGCTTATAAATATGTGTAGGAAAGCAAAAGTAAAAAAAAAAAAAACACGACTTACCATTTCTTAAGAAAATTGAAATAGGAGGTTAGTAAGAGAAATCATCCCCTGATTTTATGTAATCTAATATTAAGACTAGTGTGTTCCTGTCTCAGAACACAGAACTCCTGCAGTTCTGTATTTAGAACTGTTACTTTCTATTTTAAATTATAAAACAAAAGTAAAGTTTTTATTGTTTTACTCTTGCTATGAAAAAGAATTCCAGAATAATGAGGGTAAAAGACTTAAAAAAATACAGATTCCATTGCTGATTCGTCAGAGTTCCCAGTGGCACTTTCTTAGGGTGTGTTGGAATGTGTGCACATCGCAGGAATCTTTTGGGTGTCAGTGTGGCTTACTCTGAGCTCAGTTGTGCAGTTATGCAAAAAAACATGACAGCCAGCACCAAGGAAGTGCTGCAGTGTAAAAATAACGCTATTTTTTTTAAAGTAACGTGAGTTATTGTGGTGGTTATGATATTACTGGAATTGAATTTTCATGCCCGGCTTTAAAAATAATCAATACAGCTTTGTGTTAGAATGCCTGACTGACTTCTCAATTGTTTGACACTTGATGGTGCTATGGGTATAAAGCTGTTGGGAGGTTTTGTTCTTGTTAGTATTGTTATTGTTTCATGGAATGTTAAGAAAGTAAAGCAAAGCTGTGTGCTGTGATACTGCTAATTGGATCCTGAATAAGCCATCCTGTTACCAGCCGCGCTCTACCCTTTCTCCTTTCCTTTTTTGCTTATTGCACATCTTAATTAAGCACCAGACATTGTGCAGATCAATTAAGACTCTGAGTCTCAAGATCATAGGCTAGGTGACTGAAGAAGGAGCAAAAAGGGCAAGAATTTATAGATTTTTATCTAGTACTTAACTACTTGAAAAAAAGGTATAGAGAGGAAGGAGTTCTGTGTTCTGAGACAGGAGGGAGCACCAGAGCACCTGTCGTTTGGCTAAGGCAGTGCCTCCCTCACATCCCTGTTGTCATGGCAGGAGTAGAGAGATGTCCACAGAGCTCTCTGTGATCCCGGCCGGCGGCCTTCCCCTTCGTGCCCTGCAGCACGCAGCCTCCCCTCTGCCCTCTGCTTTAGGACCCTCAGGACTAATGGGTACATTTTGTCCACCACTCCTCTTTATCATGGTCAGCACATGGAGCCCAGAACATCCAGATTCCTTGCACCCTGGACTGCCCCCGTGTCTCTATACATCCCATTTCTGACCTCATTTTCCACTTTCCTCTAGCTCCTGAAACTTTCTGCTTGTGCCATTTGGAAATGAGAGTTAACTCACAAACAAAACCCCTGTATCTTCAACTGCTACTTTCTTGCTCAAAGAAACTTGGCATGCATTCCTGCCACCTGCTCATGTGAGGGCTCACTTCTCCCCACATCCCTCATTTGCTGGTCCTGGAGCTACAGTAGGTGCCCTCCTGTTCCCTTTTACTGCTCTCCAGCACTTTGGATCTCATGTCATCAGAGCATCACCAATTCCTGTCGTTGCTCACCTCCCAGGCCTTTTCTGCTTCCCTCTAGAGGATTTTTGCTCCTCGTTTCTAATCCTTCTCTGATTCTGTGCCTTTTTCAAGGTGAGTTGGTGTCTGTGCGCGTGTCCTTCCCATCACTCTGGGACACTCCTTGCCTGTCCCTGTGGTAGCCCACCTCACCCGCTCGTGCCTGTGACATAACCCACTCGAGTTCTTTTGCATAATCTTACAGTCAAGCATCCTACTCCACCTACCACTTCTTCTTTTTCCACATCACTTCTAGTACTCCCATTTCCTACAGTTCTTCAGTATGGAGATTTAACATGCCCTGATCTCACCCCATCATTTTCTCACCCCATCATTTCCCCATCCCCCGACTTCCTTGCACAGTTCACATTGCTGATCTGTTGTTGGAATCAGTCCCCTGCAAACACTCTTAGCTCCCTTTCATGGTTTCACTGTATTGTACTGGATCCAGCGAAATCCGAGCCTTCATTCTGCTTACGTTTCCCTGTTCTGTGCTCTCACTCCTGGGTGGCTGACTGACCCTCCTGCCTGGCCTTCCTTTGTATATGTGACCAGTATCCTCAATTAACTTTACATTCTCCCGGATCACTTTGTTCTGTCGTCTTTCCTCAGATCTTCACCATCCTTACTCTCCATTGGTGACCTTGTTTTCTATTTTCTTAAGAAAATAGAAGCAATCATAAGAGAATTTTCACAAGCTTTTTCCTTCATGCCAACCCACCTTCCTGCAGCTCCCCTCACATCTGCTGCCTTTTCCCTTGATGCTGTGGCTGAATTGTCTGTGTGCCTGGCTAATGCCAGCCCTCCCCTGGTGCCCTGGATTCCTCTTCTCACTGATTCAAGGACACAATCTAGCAATTCTCTCTCTCTCTGTCTCTGTCTCTGTCATGATCCAATTTTTCCCCAGCTGGATCCTTTACATCAGCATAAAGATAAGCTATAATTTTCCCAGAAAGAGACAGGGGAAGGAATCTGCCTTTACCCCATATCCCTTCCAGCTTACCACCCATTTCTTTGCTCTTTATGGCAAAGCTCACATGAGTTGTGTGCTCACAGGTTTCGATTCTAAGCATCACATTTTGTTTTGAAACTCACTCTTGCTTCCACTACTCCATGAAATGCCATGGTCAAGTTGGTCTGTGACTTCATAGTTTTTATCTTACTCTCTTTCCTCCTTGAAATATCTTTTATTCCACTTGGTTTTCAGTTCACCATACTTTCCTGTTCCTTTTATTTAATGGGCTGCTTTTTCTCAGTCCACTTCGCTGGCTTTTCTGTGTCTATAACTTCTTCACCTGGAAAGTCTTGTGTCTCCATTTTTAAAATTCTGTTTTCTTTCACTCCCATGGCATTTCATGGCTTTAAATACCACCTATAAGCTGCTGACCTCTACTCTTTGAAATTAAAGATCTGACTATCTAGTTAGATGTTTCCATTTGGATGCCCAATAGTCATCTTAAACATATATCCAAAATAAACTCAAGGTCTTACTCCTAGATTTTGCTTCTTTTGCCTTCAACCCATTGTACAGGTGACAAATCATTCTTCTAGGTATTCAGGCCAAATCCTTGGAGTCTTTTTCTCTTAATTACCATATGGAATCCTTCTGCAAAGCTCCAGTTTCAGAGTAGCTCCAGAATCTGACCATGCCTCACTACCCGTGCTGCCACCACCCTGGTTTGGGCAACAGTTACCCCTTGGAGATATTTTTGCGGGAGTTTCCTAGTGGCTTCCATGCGTATCTGTCTTGGGCCTTGCGAGTCAGAGAGAGTCTTTGAAAATGTGAGTCAGATCTTCCCACTTGCTCCAAGTCCTCAGATGATGCTTTCTGTTTCAGTCTAGATAACAGCAAGTGTCCTTGCAGTGGCTGCTCGCTCCTGCCCCATGTCTGATGCCTGCTGTCTCTTTGCTCTTCCCCTCACTGAGCCCCTTCCCTTGGGGCATTTTTATTGTGTTTCCCTCCGCCTTCTCTCTTTCAGGTCTTTACCTGAGTACCCTTTCGTGGAGCTTTCCCACACTCTGGAGTGAGTCTTGTGGATATCGATTGGATATCACTAAGCCCTGCCTCCCCCTACGTTTCCCCTTCCCTGCGTTATTTTTTTCTGTAGCATTTTTCACTATCTCACATGTTAAGTCTTTTTGTGTATTGCCTGTCTCTGCACACTAGAACATATTATTTATTTAATTATATTTATTGAGACAGGGTCTCACTCTGTCACCCAGGCTGGAGTACAGTGGCACTATCACGGCTTACTGCAGCCTCAACCTCCTGGGCTAAGGTGATCCTCCCCCCTCAGCCTCCTGAGTAGCTAAGACTGCAGGTGCCCACCACCATGCCTAGCTAATTTTTGTATTTTTTGTAGAGATGGAGTTTTGCCATGTTGCCCAGGCTGGTCTCAAACTCCTGGGCTTAACCAGTCTGACAGCCTTGGCCTCCCAAAGTGTTAAAATTACAGGTGTGATGAGCCACTGCACCTGGCTGGGGCAGGGATTTTTGTTAGTTTTCCTTCCCTCTGTACCCTGCTTCTGTAATGTTGCTAGACATGTGGCGGATGTGTAGTAAATCTGTCCCAGAAGCAAGTTAACAGACGAAAAACGCGCATGATGGAGAGTTGTCATTTTACCATAGAAGGGAAGAAGGAAGAGGAGCAAAATTTGGTGACAAGACCAGACAGAATCACTTGGAGAAATTTCTTAGGAAGGCCCATAGTGGAGACTGCTAAGGACATACCAGGGTTGAGAGGCAGGAGGACCATATGCACTGGAGTGTTAGTGAAGAGGCAGAAATAAGGTGGTTTTCCCCTTCCTGTTATGGCCATGAAATATGAGTCATCAAGCACCGTTTCTACTCCAAGACCCCTAAAGAGAAGCCAAACAGAAAGTCTCATTACAGTAATTGTGGTAGAAAACCTTTTGTAATTCCTTCCCAGCATTAAGAGGAGACACACACACACACACACACACACACACACACACACACACACACTCCCCCCACTCTCTCTCCCTCTTTCTCACTCATTCTCTCTCAACATGTTTAAATGTTTAAGTAATGCAGCAGCATTAATTGAAATAATTAGCTTCTGTGTGTGTATAGCCTATGGGTGTACTAGGTAACCTTAGAAGTAGTACCATAATGAATATAAATTATTTTTTGTTGTTTAAGTTCAAAACCTCCAGAGTTCTTTTAATTTAGTTTAAAATATTGTCATCTTTGAACTTAATAATTCAACTCAATTGTTTTAGATACTATTTTCATCTTCATGATAAAAAAATTAGTGTGTCACATTTTGTAGCAGTTACTTTCCTGCTTGATTCCAATCTTTTTAAAAAGTCCCTAATTACTCTTAAGAGCACAGATAATATAGTTGTTTCATTTTTGTTGGGTATCAAATTGCAATATCTTTTTATCCTGAAAAATAAAAATAAAGAGATTGAAAAAAACAAGACATGTCTTATACAACCTTTTCATGGAACTTGCGACCTGTCAAAAGCACTTAGTGTCATCATCAGTCCTTGAATCTTCCTGTCTGTAACCAAGTTGAATTTGCCAGGGAATTTTAGGAAGGTGCCAAGGTTTAGGGTGGTATTTATGGTTGCTTCTTTGGAGTGGTTGCTTCTTTAGACTATGTAGAGTAGCATTCAGTCAGAGGCATTTCCAGCTTTCATTGGCAAGGTGATATGCTAATTTGGTCATTACATTCTTTCATATAACACACTTAATGATATATGGAAGCTCACGTCAGATTTTCTTATGTCCTCTAAATTACTTTTATCTTGCCTATCTCTAGGCATTCTTCTAGGTTCTGGCAATGGCAGTCCTACAAATACTACTTGCTGTTAGTTACATCACTGAAGGGAGAATATTTTGAATTCATCAGACTCTGGACCACTTTGAGAAATGTCTGGGATTAGTGTGAAAGGGATCAAATATAATCAAAAAATATTTGTGTCCAAGGATCTGAAATAGAGATTCCTTGTTGTAATTTATTCAGCTTCCTGGGCCCTTTAATCACAATTTATGACAATAAAATGTGGCCCAAAGAAATTATTTTTTTGTAAGATGAGATGAGGTGACTGCAAGAGATATATGCTAATATAAAATCAGTAAACGAGGAGCGCTTTGGAATAATAAACTATAGAATGAGTTAAATATCATATATTTTATGAAATCTAGAGAGAGAGAGTTGTTCTATAAAAATGATCAAAATTGGCTGGGCACAGTGGCTCATACCTGTAATCCCAGCACTTTGGGAGGCCGAGGCGGGCAGATCACCTGAGGTCAGCAGTTTGAGACCAGTCTGGCCAACATGGTGAAACCCCATCTCTGCTAAAAATACAAAAATTAGCTGGGCATGGTGGCGGGTACCTGTAATACCAGCTACCTGGGAGACTGACGCAGGAGAATCGCTTGAACCCAGGCAGCAGAGGTTGCAGTGAACCGAGATCATGCCAGAGTACTTCAGCCTGGGCAATAGAGCGAGACTCTGCCTCAAAAAAAAAGAAAAAAAAAATCCAAATTTGTGTAATGGAAGATGAATTTAATATACCCGAGCTACTTTCTCAACTACAACCTAGATAGATGATGTATCTTATATAAACATAAAGGTTAAAAAATTATCTTAACATGTTATCTAGTTTAGATCTAATAGCTTATGTCTAAAGTAGAAAAAAAGCCAGATCATTATTTTAATTATACATAGCATTATATAATGTTCGTAAAGTTGATTGTTTAATAATTTCTATCTTGCAGTCATTAATAATGAAAGTATATTTGCATTTTCACAATTGGGTTGGATTTCAAAAGTCTCACATTACTGGGTCAATAGCCATATTTTTGTGGCTATGTCACAAGTAAAAAGAAACTTTTAAAATAATTATTAGCATTACAAGTGGAACAGACACAGATAGAGTTTCTGAGTGTATGCGCTGTCTGTCTCCTTTGTAGATAGTAACAGTGTTAGTCCATGCTGAAATGGATACATTAGAGATTTGAATGTCCTGGCTTCAGTTTCCAAATGCTTTCTGGAGTTTGCCTCATCAGCATTGGCTCTGTGGTATACAGTAAGTAGTGTTTGCTTAGAGTGACAGAAACTGTTTGCTCTGTGAATTATTAGGAGCTTTGGGCTTTAACAAGATTGTTTGTGTAAGTGATTAGAAATAATTTACAGTATTTGAGTGACCTCACATTCTTGGCGATAGAGATCACTTTGGTCATAATTAAAGTAATAAGTGTAATCAAATTTTTGAAGACCTACTTGGATAATATTTTCTAATCAAACTTTTTTTTGGTTATATGCTAAATTAAAGGTTAAATGTAACATTAAGCTGTTTATGCTTGAGGTGTATCTACTGCCAAATAGTATTCATTATGAGACTAAGTTTAGGACATTGAATTGTTTAGGAAGATAATTGTATTGCCTCAGTTATTTGAAGGGCTTGCATATTTAATTGGAAATTTGTATTTGTTTTTAAAAATACATTTTATGTTTTAAAAATAAATAGTATCTCCCCTTTTATATATGAAGACTGTCTTATATATTAAGAAAGTTATAAGGACAGCTTAGTTACTGAATAAATACTGGACTTTGGGAAATTCTGTTATCTTGGAAGCAAATATTTTTAATACCACACTAGTTTTTCAGCTTAAGAATAAAGCTGGGAAAAGTTGCCTTCAGCTATTAGTTTTCCTGAATCCAAAGAGACGGGTGGGGCAGGATCAAAAATACTTATTTGATCAAAGTTATTGGCTCGGAAGGTATTCTTACCTATGTAAGAAAGATGAAAGGTGTTGTTTTATTGCATGTTAGTAACAGTGTAATTTTGAACTAATTGGTGTTGAACTGCCAATCACCTAAGGGGAATGCAAATAGATACTCTGACAGTTTCCTTTGAGGTAGTGAAATCTTATGTTGGGGCTGGAAGAAAAACAGAATAATACCATTAAATTGACCTTAAATGAGCTGCTTTGTGGTTTTCTTGGAGAATCCCTTTTTATTTTTCATGACTTGTCTAAACAGGTTTTGTCTACCAATTTGACTTATTGACTAGACAATGCTGACATTGAATGTTTTAGATTAATCTGGAAGTAAAGTAATGATAATGCAGTTCCTCAGGATATTTCAATTTTTTGGTGCAACTTACATCCACATAATACCTCAGTATTTGTTTGCAGTATGTCATAATTTTTTACAGTAGTCATTGTTTTCTTCTGGTCATTTTAAATGAAATATTCTATCCAAAAAAGCTTACATTTCTCCCTTAGGTATTGCTCTATTACCTTATAATAAAGGATGGTCTTGTCCTTGAATAATGTGTCATCCCGGATGAATCTAGTCATTTAATAAAGGTATAATTTGAGGGCAACAAGAATGTAGTTTTGATTTTTATATGCAAGTCAGTCAATATATATTAATTACCTATTGTGTGCCTAGTGTTGTATCACCTGCAGATAGAAGCACAGCATTTCAGAAATGCCATTTTAGTTATTTTCCTTTAAAAAATCATACATTGAGTGGTCTAGACATTTGTATTGAGCTCTGTAAACATACCTGCAAAGTAGGCATTTATGTCTTTTCACTTAATTTCAAATTGGCAGCAGGAATACTGTCTATTCTGATATCCATTCTCTTTTGAAATTTTGAATACTTATGAGATTGTGTTTTTCTAGCCTTCACCTGGTTACCAGAATAATACATCTTTGCATGAATGGGGAGTGAATATAGTTTGGAATTATATTTCTATTCAATGAGATATAGAAGTTAAATGAGCATTAATTACATATACACAATTTAACTTATAAAGAATGGAGATACAAGTAAAATTATTTATTACTAATACTATTATACAGTTTAAACTTTGATTCAGAGCCCCCTGAAAATCTTACATAACTATGCTGTCTTTCTGTAAGTCACATTGTATGGAAATGCCCATTCATTCTGTAACTTAATTGCTTCCCCCTTTGCTTTGGCTGCCAGAAACTCAAAACTAATTTTGTAGTCAAAGTTTAATAGCTTTTGTCACATTACCTGGATATTTCTGTACTAGCTTTATCCCTCCTGTCATAAATATATCCATTATATATTAGCAAGTAAATGATGAAACGTATGAGCTCTGAAAATACCGTATAACATTTCAGTTGGATTTGAGACCTCAGGTTCTTCAAAAGAGAGGGTACTTGATTGCTGTCTCTTCAGTGATGGGCAGAAGTGAGCAAGGAAATGCAAAAGGGGTGGGATTTACTTCTCCTAGAAACCTGGGATAAGACTGGAGTTTTGTGATTCCCTGAAGAGGCTTAGAAAAAGAGGACTTTGAATTCCCTTAGCGAGATTGCATTTGCCTCTGTGTTGCAAAGGTTTGTCTGAACTTGCTGGCCTTGTGTTGTTGAGCTGAATTCTCTTTTCAGCCTTTCCCTTTGGGAAAGGACCACAACTTTGCACCTAGACAGACCCAGTGAGGCTTCTTCTTCCTAAATCAGTTTTTCTGGCCAGTTGGTCCCTAGTCCCTAGGAACAGGACTTGCTGGTTTGTCATTGTTTGAGGGAGTGTCTGATATGATTAGAGATGAAGGGACCAAAAGAGGTGGATAGAGAAAAAGAACCAGTTGTTTAAGGTTGAGTGAAGAAGACCAAGATAAATATCTAGAACAAGTGGTTTCCACTTAAGTTAACAAATTCATGGGAGAGACATACCTAATCCTCAAAAGTAATAAGAATGTCCAAGGAAATGTCATTAGAGCAGAAAAAGACTGATGCCGAGAACTTGAAAAAAATTAAAAGCTTAATAGATAAACGAAAAAAGAAATAGTCCTTGTGATAGTCAGACTAATGGTTTCCTAATGTCCAAGTCCTAATCCCCAGAATTTGTGAATATGTTACGTTACATGGCAAAAGTGACTTTGCATGTGGGATGAAGTTGAGGATCTTGAGATTATCCTGGATTATGTAGTGGGCCCCATGCAATCACAAGTGTTGGTGTAAGTGAAGACTGAGACGGTCAGAGAAAGGAGACATTAGTAACGGAAGAAGAGGTTGGAGTGATTCAAGGAAGGGACGACGACCCAAAGAATGCAGGTGGCCCAGGGGCTGGAAAAGGCAAGGAATGATTTCTCCCCTAGAGTTTCCAGAAGGATTTACAGTCCTGCTAACACCTTTATTTTAGGCCTTCTCACTTCCAGAGCTGTAAGACAACAAATTTGTGTTGTTTTAAGCCAGAACTTTATGGTAATTTGTTGTAGCAGCAACAGGAAACTGATACAGTCCTTTGAAGATTGATTGAATTAATCATCTGGCAGAATCAAGAGGAAGAACTATTTTGTATCACACACCAAAAGTACAAAAAGAAAGAAACTGTTAATGAAACAGTAGATGTGGGTGGCAGAGCTATAAGATACTGAATGTAAATAATTGGCATCTAGAAGGAGAAAAAAGAAAAGTAGAAAAAATAGGTAAATAAAAAATAGAAGAAAATATCAATGAGCTGAAGAAAGGCTTGAGTTCAGGTTAAAAGGCCACAGAGTCCTAGGCAAGGTTATTCAATAGAAAATTAAAAGATCTGGATTTAATATGTAAGATTCCTGAATTCCAAGAATGATGGAAAAACAAAAAGCCCTGACATACTTTCACATAGATTCCAGACAAAGAAGAGAGAGATGAACAACAAGTTTCTCATTTGCAACCTGCTACTGGTTGCTGAATAGTACCTATAATTGTAAGGGAGGAATAAAGACTGCAGTTAAAAACTCAGCTGAGTGTGGTGGTGTGCACCCACAGTCTCAGCTACTCGGGAGGTGGGAGTATAAGCTTGAGCCCAGGAGTTCGAGTCTAACCTGGGCAGTAAAATAAAGTGAGACCCTGTCTCTTAAAAAAAAAAAAAAAAAAAAAAAAAGAAAAAAGTTCATATATTCCCAAAGATGTCATTCCCTTGTTCATTTTACACCTGTATATTGAGTATCTAATTTGTGCCAAGCACTATTCTAACTTCCATATTGAAGGAAAAATTTGGTAATAGTCTTGAACTAAATATTTTTAAAACAATCTCAGCAAGATCCAGGAGTTGAGGGCATGGGTGGGAAGCAGTGAGAGAATGATTAAAGCCTGAGAACTTCACCTTGGCGTGGGGTAAGTGACTCAAAAAAGCATCCCTGTGGAGGCTAGTATTGTGTGATGCTGATATTATAATGAAAAGCATGTCTGAGTATTAAAAATGGGAAAGTAACCATTGAACTGCCAAATTAACATGGAGGAAAAAGGATAAAAGTTTCACTAGCTGGGAAAGAAGAAAATGAAGAAATGAAGAGCAAATTAAAATAAGCAGAAATTACAAAGTTACATAAAAAAGAGAAAGAGCACCAGTCTTCCTGTTTAAGTCAACTTGTGGATGGCAGTACTTTTAGTCCCTTGATGTCATTGTTGAGCTGCTGGAAAATCCTCTTTGAAGTTTGCTCTGTGTCTAAACTTCTAATTATATGAAATTATTTCCTCATTTTTAAGCTACTTTGAGTTTAGTTTTCTGATTCAGTATATAGTATCCTAATAGATACACCCCCTTTTACAAGTGAAAACACTGAGGTTCAGAGAAGCATAAACCTAAAAGGATAAGAAGTTGCGAGGAGAAAATCACAATAAAATTTTGGAATTTAGAAGACTTGAGAAAATTTGGCAGACATGAGTACCAGTTTCATGAACCAAGGAAGCTAAATCCTAAGCCAGAGGATTTATATCTTATGCTTGATTTATACCCACAACCCCCAAAAGTCTCAAAAAGTGGCACCACCAGATGAAGTAGAGTGAGCTACTTCATAAGAAAATTGATTGGAAATTCTGTTTATGTAATGGTTTGATCCCTGCATCTTTTTGGTCCATCCAAGGTACCAGTTTTCTAAAGGTTTTTATCGTGAAGGGATGTTGAATTTTATCAGATGCTTTTCAGTATCAAATGAAATGATCATATGGTTTTTGTCCTTCATTCCATTGAATGATGTGTCACATTGGTTGATTTGTATATGTTGAACCATCCTTGCATCTTGGAGAAATCTCACTTCATCATGAATGATCTTTTTAATGTATTGTTGAATCTGGTTTGCTAGTATTTTGTTGATAATTTTTGCATCAATATTCATCAGAGATGTTGGCCTGTAGTTTTCTTTTTTTGATGTGTCTTGGTATCAGGGTAATACTGGCCCCATAAAATGAGTTAGGAAGTATTTCCTCTTCCTCTGTTTTTCAGAATAGTTTGAATAGGATTGGTATTAGTTCTGTTTTAAATATTTGGTAGACTTCAGCAGTGAAGCCATCAAGTTCTGGGCTTTTCTTTATTGGGAGGCTTTTTATTACAGCTTTGATCTTGTTACTTATTATTGGTCTGTTTAGGTTTTGGATTTCTTCCTGGTTCAATCTTGGTAGACTGTATGTGTCTAGGAATTTGTCCATTTTTTTCTAAACTTTCCAATGTAGTGGCATGTAATTACTCACAGTAACTGCTAACGATCCTTTGAATTTCTGTGATATCAGTTGTACTGTCTCCTTTTTCATCTCTAATTTTATTTGGATCTTACCTTTTCTTGGTCTGGCTAAAGTTTTCTCAGCTTTTCAAAACAACTTTTTGTTTCATTGATCTTTTGTATTCATTTCAATTTTATGTCTGCTTTGATCTTTATTATTTCTTTCGCTAATTTTGGATTTGGTTTCCTCTTGCTTTTCTAAGATGCATTATTAGATTATTTGAAGTTTTTTCTCTTTTTTCATGTAGGCACCTGTAGCTATAAACTTCCCTCTTAGTACTGCTTTTGCTGTATTTCTTAGGTTTTGGTATGTATGTTGTGCTTCCATTATCATTTGTTTTAAGAAACTTTTCAATTTCCCCCTTAGTTTCTTTATTGACCCACTGGTCATTCAGGAGCAGTTTGTTTAATTTCCACGTGCTTGTATGGTTTCCAAAATTCCTCTTGTTGATTTTTAGTTTTGTTTCATTATGGTCAGAGAAGATGCTTGACATTATTTCAATTTTTTGAATGTTTTAAGACTTCTGTTGTGATCTAACATATGGTCTGTCCTTGAGAATGATCTATGTGCTGAGGAGAATGTTTATTCTGATATCCATTAGATGAAATGTTCTGTAAATAGACAGTAGGTCCATTTGTTCTACAGTGCAGACTAAGTCTGCTGTTTCTTTTTGATTTTCTGTTATTGGAAGATCTGTCCAGTGCTGGGGTGTTGAAGTCTTCAGCTATTATTGTATTGAGGTCTATCTTTCTCTTTAGCTCTAATAATATTTGCTTAATATATCTGGATGTTCCAGTGGGAACATACTTATTTACAGTTCTTATACCCTTTTGCGGAATTGACTCCTTTTTCATCATATAATGACTTTCTGTGTCTCTTCTTAAATTTGTTGTCTTGAAATCTGTTTTGTCTGATGTAAGTATAGCTATTCCTGCATTTTTCTTGTTTCTGTTAGCATGGAATATCTTTTTCTATACCTTTATTTTCAATCTATATGTATCTGTATAGGTAAAGTGTATTTCTTGTAGGCAACAGATAATTGGGTTTTGCTTTTTTATCCATTCAATCACTGTGTCTTTTGATTGAAGAGTTTAGTCCATTTACATTCAGTGTTACGAATGTTAAGTAAGGACTTCCTCCTGCCACTTTGTTATTTGTTTTCTGGTTGTTTTGTGCAGTCTCTTTCTTCTTTTGTTTTCATCTTCCTTTTAGTGAAAGTGATTTTCTCTGGTAGTAGGATTTAATTTCTTGCTTTTTATTTTTAAAGTATCCATTGTATGTTTTTCAATTTGATATTATCATGAGGCATGCAAATAATATCTTATGACCCATATTTTAAACTAAGGACAATTTAACACATTGTGTAAACAAACAAGCAAAAAGAAAACTAATACGAACTCTACACTTTAGCTTCATCCCCACACTTTTGATCTGCACTGTAGACACTTTCTGTTGTTTCTCTTTCTGTCTTACTCTACCGTCTCTGTTCTGAAAAGTTGTTGTAGTTATTATTTTTGATTGGTTCATCACTTAGTATTTCTACGTATTAAAGAGGAGTTTATACACCATAATTACAGTGTTACAATATTCTGTGTTTTTCTCTGTTTACTTACTATTGCCGGTAAGTTTTGTATCTTCAGGTGATTTCTTATGGCTCATTAACATTGTTTTCGTTTAGATTGAAGAACTCTCTTTAGCATTTCTTGTAGGACAGGTCTGATGTTGATGAAATGCTTCAGCTTTTGTTTGTCTGGGAAAGTCTTTCTCTTTCATGCCTAAAGGGTATTTTCACCAGATATACTATTCTAGGGTATAAGCTTTTTTCCTTCAGCACTTTATATATGTCATGCCACTCTCTCCTGGCTGGCAAGGTTTCTGCTAAAAAATCTGCTACGAGGTATACTGGAGCTCCATTGTATGTTATTTGTTTCTTTTCTCTTATGGCTTTTGGGATCCTTTCTTTATCCTTGACCTTTGAGATTTTGATTGTTTGGAGGTAGTCTTCTTTGAATTAAATCTACTTGGTGTTCTATAATCTTCTTGTTCTTAAATTTTGATGTAAAGACACTGAAATTCTTTCTTTCTTTAGGTTTGGAAAGTTCTCTGGTATTCTCTCCTTGAATAAACTTTTTAACCTCTCTCTGTTTACCTCCTTTTTTGCCGCCAATAACTCTTAGATTTGCCCCTTTTATGCTATTTTCTAGATATTGTAGGCATGCTTCATTCTTTTTTATTCTTTTTTCTTTTTTCTCTGGTATGTATATTCAAATTTGCCTTCAAGCTCACCAATTCTTTCTTCTGCTTAATCAGTTCTGCTGTTAGGAGACTCTGATGCATTCTTCTGTTTGTCAGTTGCATTTTTCAACTCTAGAATTTCTGCTTGATTCTTTTTAATTATATCAATCTCTTTGTTAAATTTATCTGATGAAATTCTGAATTCCTTCTCTGTATTATCTTGAATTTCTTTGAGTTTCCTCAAAACAACCATTTTGAATTCTGTCTGAAAGGTTATATATCTCTGTTTCTTCAGGATGGGTCCCTGGTGCCTCATTTAGTTTGTTTGGTGAGTTCTTGTTTTCCGGGACGGCCCTGACGCTTGTGGATGTTCATCAGTGTCTGGGCACTGAAGAGTTAGGTATTTGTTGTAGTCTTCACGGTCTGGGCTTGTATGCGCCTGTCTTTCTTGGGAAGGCTTTCCGGATATTCAAAGGAACGTGGGCCCCTAGCCAAATAATGCTGTGGTTCTTGCAGACTCATAGTGGTAATGCCTCATTGGGTTTAGATAAGATCCGGAAGAATTCTCTGGATTACCAAGAAGAGACTCTTGTTCTTTGTTACTTGTTGTTGTTTTTCTTGTTACTTTCTCCCAAATAAATGGCATCTCTCTGTGCTGAACTTCCTAGAGCTGGGGTTGGGGTGATGCAGGCACCCCAGTGGCCACCACCACTGGGACGATGCTGGCTGAGACCTGAAGCCAGCGCAGCACTGGGTTCCACTCAAAGCCCACTGTCAATACTGCTTGGCTGCTGCCTGTGTTCTCTCAAGGCCCTAGGGCTCTATGATCAGTAGAGGGGAAGCCAGCCAGGTTGTATCCTTCCCTTCAGTGTGAAAAGTTCCCTCAGACCCAGGGCGGGTCCACAGATGCTGTCTGGGAAGCAGAGTTTAGAGTAAAAAACTTTAGAAATCTAGCTGGTCTTCTGTTTTACTGCAGCTAAACTGGCCCTCAAACCACAAGACAAAGTTCTTCCTACTCTTTCCTCCTCCTTCCATAGGCCGAGGAGACTCTCCCACAGGCTACCACCACCACCGGCCCATGGGGGGTTCTGCCAGGCCACTGCCAATGGTCACTTAAAGCCCAGAGGCTCTGCAGTTTGCTTGTGGTGAATGCTGCCAGGGCAGCGGGCTCCCCTCTGTCCCAAGCAGGTCTATAAATGCTGTTCAATAGCCTAGGCCTGGTTTCAGGGGCCTCAAGAGCTTACCTGATACTCTATCCCACTGGGGCCAAGCTAGTACCTAAGCTGGAAGACAAAGTACCCTTTACTTTTCCCTCTGCTTTTCTCAAGCAGAAGGAGTCTTTCACTGTAGCCATCATAGCTGGGAATGTGCTGCCTCAGACCTGAAGCCAGCATGTCTCAGAGTCTCCCCAAGGTCCATAACATACCAACTGGGTATCACTCCTGGATCTTTGGGTCCCAGGGGCTCTTCAGTAAGTGATAGATCCTGCTGGAACTGAGTCCCTCCCTTCAAGGTAGCAGGTTCCCTTCTGGCCCAGGTATATTCAGAAATGTCATCTAGAAGCTAGGGCCTAGAATAGGGCCCTGATGACTGTGCCTAGTACCCTATTGTACTGTGGCTGAGCTGGTATCCAAAATGCAAGACAAAGTCCTCTTTACTCTTCACTTTCCTCTCTTCAAGCAGAAGGAAGAAGTCACTTTCCTCTGTGAGCTGTGCTGCCTGGGGTTGGAGGAGGGGTGGTGCAAGTATTCCCTTAGCCACTCTGCCTGGTCATGGGCTGCCCTAGTCAACTGGCTCTAAGCCCAGCCCAACAACAGGACTGTCTAGGAATTGCAGTTCTTGTGTCGTAGACTGCTTTTCAAGTTTACTTAGGATCCCAGAGCACTGTAGCCCGTGATGGTGAGGCTTGCTGAGAAACTCAAGTTTTGACCACTGGGATGGGCAATTCCTTTCTGGCTAGGGCTGGTCCACATGCTCCCTCTGTGGGCACGCACTGGCTAAGCCCAGCACAGCTTTGCTGTCTGCTGTGACTGGGCAGCACTGAGTGCAATGCCAAGTCTCCCATTTGTTGTGCTCTCCCTCCTCCAAGTATACAGAGTCTCTCTTCACACCACACGGCCACTGCTGGAATGGAGGAGGGGTTGGCTTCGGCAATTCAAGGCTGTCTTTCCTACCTTCTTCAGTGCCTCTTTCAGCAATATGTAGTTAAAACCAGGTACTGTGAGTGCTCACCTGATTTTTAGTTCTTATGACAATGCTTTTTTGTGTGTAGTTGTTAAAATTTGATGCTCCTGCAGCAGGGACAATCAGTAGAGGCTTCTATTTAGTCATCTTGCTCTGCCCTCCTACTGCTTCAGTGTTAAATATGAGCAGACAACTACGGCTCACCACACATCCAAGGAAAGCCTCTTACATGCATCAAACAGGAGTGCTTGGAGGAGATGAAATATGCATGGGAGAAGAATGTCTCAAAACAAATCTGTCAATATCCAGGCGGAGATAGAGATTGCATTCACGAGAAAGACCTGGTTTCATAAAAAATTGGATATTCAGTGAGCAGAAAAGCATTCCTGAAATTTAGAAATAACAAAGCAAAAAGATTGGAAGATGAAGAACTTTTCCAGAAGATAGGTCAAAATGATAAAAATAGGTAAAATAGGAGAGAAGAATTAAATATATTAGAGAACCAGTTCAGGAGATCCAATGTCCAACTTACAGGAGTTCCAAATAGAGGAGAGAAAATGTGGTGGAGGAAGTGACAAAATCAAGAAAATTTACCTCATATTCAGGTTTTCTTAGCAAGCCACTGGAGGATATGCACCATCTAAACAAGGGAGCAAATAAGAAAGATATGGGAAATAAGAGATGCCCTACAGGAGGCGCGGGCAGGCAGTCCCAGGGTGAAAGGGGGCCAGAGGCACAGAGGGCACTCCAGCTAGGGTGGGCAGGTCTAACGACACCAGGAGAAATTTATTCAAGAAGATGAAGTTGATAGTATAACCAAGGAATATAAAAACCAAGGGAAAATAAAGACGTTTGGCAGGATGTTTCGGGTTTGAATTTGTGTTAAGTACTTAGTAGAAAACTAAGTAAAAGAAAAAGAAATTATTGCTAATTCTCGGGGTGGGAAGAATGTTAAGGAAGGAAGGACAGCTGGTCATAGTTGACTTTGTGGATGAGCATTTTGGTTGTTATAATAATGTAGACATTGAATATCAATCTAGCTAAAATGATTGTAATGGCCAAATTGAGAGAAAGGGAGGAGTGAAGAGGTGCGTGGCTCAGACACTCGCCTCCTCACTTGCCACGGTGGGAATGCTCTGCGCGGGAAATCCAGAAGTTGCAGTAGGAAGACAAATGCCAGAAGAACCAGCCAGACAAGCGACTTTTGGGAAAGTGGATTCAGGAGGGAGAAGACATGACAGCAAACCTGTGAATGTGTTTGACACTTTGAACTAATGTGCATGCTTTATTTTATAAAGACAGAGCCTTTAAAAAATCACTTAAAATATAGAAAGTATAAAATGAAGTTTATCAGCTATTAAACTAAATTGTACTGAACGCAAGCTCTATATTTTGCTAAGTGTAAATGGACTGAATTTGACTGTGAAAGAATAGATTATTCAACCTGTATTTATCATTTTTGCTACAAGCATCTATTGTCCTTTCTTTTAGTAAAGTATCTGATTTGGATTTGTGGATTTCCCTGGCTAGATGAGATTGGTGGAACTGCTCATCAAAGTTCTTGGCTCTCCAAGAAACCAACATGTGACTCTAAGCTATGCCATTAGGATGCCTGCTTCCTAGACTTTTATTCTTAATCATAGTGACATACAGATGGAGAGTACTCAGGACTGAGTCATCCCAGCTGTTACAATATGAGGAGACTACCCATCTGCTCTGCCACCTGGAACTCCCAGCTGCCCATTTCCTCTACTTTCTTTACTGGAAAATTTTCCTACTGATTCTATCTTCTGAATTCCTTTTCTGTTTTAACTAGTGAGTCTATTTCAGTTGCCTGTAGCCAATGCACTCTAACTGATACAGGTTAAATCTCAAGTAAGATTCAGCTGGATAAGGGAAAAAGAAAGATTAAAATTAAAGGTGTGTATATAAATGTATGCAAGTAAGCAAGCAAGATAGGTAAAAACAAAAGAAAGTAGAACTTAAAGTCCACAAAACAGAATTTAAGTTGAAAAGCATTAAAAACAAACAAGGTCATTATGAAATGATAAAATATATGGTTCATAAGGAAAATGTAACAGTCTAGGATGGAAAAAAAAAAGAAAACACCCCCTACAAACAGAATCCCCCAGTCTCAGCAGTCAAATACAAATGCTTAATGGAAAAAAAAAAAAAAAGACACTCTTAAAAACTGAGAGAACTTAAAGTCCAGTTGTAGTGGGGATTTTAATTTCTCTGTTTCGGAATTTAACAGATAAAATAGAAAGAATGCAAAGATCTGCCATTAGAGAAACAAGCAGGAAATATGAATAGGGAAAATTCAGGTGATAAACATACAGAAATATGTTCAACCACATTTAGGGAAATGCATATTAAAGTAACAATAAGAAAACATTTTTCACCCATTACATTGCTAGAATTCAAGAGTTATAACATCCAGTGCTCAAGAAGGTATTGGAAAATAGATACTTTCAAAGCTATTGATAGAAATGTAAATTATTGCAATAGTCTATTACAATATTTTGGGGAAGTAACCTGTAAATGTTGACTCAGCAATCTAAGTTTTGGGAATCTGTCTTACAGAAATAATTATAACCAAAATGTACTGGATATGCATACAAGAATGTTTATTGCAACACTGTTTATAGTGGCAAAAAGTTGAAAACTTGAATATTTGTAAAGGAAATAATTCTGTGTAAAGTTGTAGAACATCTGTACTATGGAATGCTATTCAGCTATCAACTTGGAAATATAATTGACTAGGAAAGCAAATGGCGAAGTAATATCTCTGATTGACCCCATTCGTATAAAATATGTAATGAAAACCATGCATATGATAGATGTGTATGTATGAATGTGCTTCTGAATGTGAAGAAGGGTATGGAAGCATCAGCCAAGCTGTTCATAATTGTTATTTTAAGAAGGTGAGATGGAGAAAAGATCTTATTTTTTTTCACTTTTTATAGTAAGCCCAATATGTTTTTGTAATTAAGAAAAGATTATTAATAGATCAAATTAGAACTTTACCATGTTAAGAAATTTTTTGGAAACATGTGGTGTTTACTTTTAATATTCTTATTTCAATAGCTTTTGGGGTGCCAGTGGTTTTGGGTGACATGGATGTGTAGTGGTTTATAGTGGTGTAGTCTGAGATTTTAATGCACCCATCCCTGGAGTAGCATACATTGTACCCAATATGTAGTTTTTTTATCCTTTGCCCCGACCCAACCCTCTCCCTTCTGAGTCTCCACAGTCCATTGTATCACTCTGTGGAGACGTGTAGTGTTTAATCAGCAAGAACTTGGAAGTTTTAATTGGTAAATATATGGATGTGCTTTCCTCTGAATCACAGCAGCATTTGTTTTTATTTTCAATTAGCAGGATTTGCCATGTGTTATTTTATATTTTAATTAAAGGGCTACCTGTTCTATAGTGTTAGGGGTTCTGTTATACTTCTAAATATTTTTGCTTTGAATAGGGCTGTCTTCATCGGTGGAATACAACATAACGGAGTTGGAACAAGAACTTGAAAATGTGAAGACTCTTAAGACAAAATTAGGTACTGTACTTTTTTTTTCTTGACTTGTGTATTGGTCTTGGTTTCTTATTAAAGACTTTACTGTAGTCTGAAACATTAGAAAATTTATGTAATCTTTATGTTAAAACTTTCAACCTGCCCCAAATCATTAATAAAGACTACCTTTTAGTTTGGGAAGAGGATAAGTTTATATTTACTGACTTTTTTTGTTTTACATATATACAAAATGACTTTTCAAAGGTTGATATTCAAAGATGTTACTCCATTACCTTCTCACTTACATTATTTCTGACAAGTCATCTGTCATACTTATCTTTTAATGTGTCTTTTTTCTCTATCTGCTTTTAAGATGTCTTTCTTATTGATTTTGAACAACTTGATTGTCATATGCCTTAAAGTAGTTTTCTTCATGTTTATTAGAGCTAGGAGTTTATAGTTTTCAACTAATTTGGAAATTTTTTGACCATTACTTCTCCAAATATTTTTTCTTTCCCCTTCATGCTTCCCTTTTCAGGGACTCCAGTTACAAGTATTTTAGGCTATAGCTCAAGGATGTTGCTATATTTTTTAGGTTTTTTTTTGTTTGTTTGTTTGTTTTACTGTATTTCATTTTGATTAGTTTCTATAGCTGTGTCTTCACTTTCACCATTTTCTTCTGCATGTCAAATCTGCCTTTAATCTCATCTAGTGGTTTTTGCTTTTTAGTTTTTCTACAACTGCAGTTTTCATCTCTAGAGGGTCCTTTTGGGCCTGTTTTGTATCTTCTATTATGTCTCTAATTAACATATTCAATCTGTGTCCTGTATCTTTGTGAAAATATAGAATGTAGTTATGACAGCACTTCTAATGTTTTTGTCTGCTACTTCTAACGTTTGTATTAATTCTTGATATGTTTTGATTGATTGATTTTTCTCCTCATAATCAGTAGTATTTTTGTGCTTCTTTGCATGTCTGGGAACTTTTTATTAGAAAATAGACATTTTGAATTTTACCTTGTCAGGTGAGATTTTACCTTGTTGGATGCCTCACTTATAGTATTTCTTTTTTTTTTTTTCATTTTTTGTTTTTTGAGACAGAGTCTCGCTCTGTTGTCCAGGCTGGAGTGCAATGGTGCGGTCTCAACTCACTGCAACCTCCACCTCCCCAGCTCAAGCAATCCTCCCACCTCAGCCTCCTGAGTAGCTGGGACCACAGGTGCATGCCACCACAGCTGGCTAATTTTTTGTATTTTTTGGTAGAGATGGGGTTTTGCCATGTTGGCCAGGCTGGTTTCAAATTCCTGGACTCAAATGTTCTGCCCACCTCAGCTTCCCAAAGTACTGCGATAATAGGCGTGAGCCATGTCAGCTGGCAACTTATAGTATTCCTGCAAGTGAGGAACTTTGTTCTGGAATGCAGTTAAGTTACTTGGAAACAGTTTGATATTATTGAGTCTTGTTCCGAAGACTTTTTAGACTGGACCAGGGGGTCATTGCACCTAGGGCTAAGTCTTCCCTACTGCTAAGGCAAGACCCTTCTACAAACTCTATCCAGTTTCCTGTGATTGATGAGGTTCTGTACTGTCTTGTGGGAGAAGGAACTATTTTTCGCCTTTTGTGATTGTGCTGTTTCCTCTCATATTTTTGGGTAGTTCTTTCTTCAGCCGTGGGTTGTTTCTTCACATGCCTGAGCCGATATACTTGAGAATTTTTTACTGAATTCTTTACTGAATACTCAAGGGTGGCTCTTTGCAGTTCCTTGGAGTTCTTTTTCTGTGCCCCAGTCTCCTGTCTGGTACTTTGCTGTGCAGACTCCAGCTGACCTAGTCTCCCCAGATTCCCATTTCATGCTCTCAACTCAAGGGATGAGCTGGGCTAAGCTTGTGTTGCTGCTTCCTGCATCATGGCCTAGAAACTCTCAAGACATTAAGCTGAGTCAGAAAGGGCTGTGTGGTTTGTTTTCTGTGTCTCAGGCATCATTGTTCTTCCACTATCAGATGTCCAGTGTCTTGAAAACCGTTGTTTCATATCTGTGTGCTTTTTGGTTTCTTAATTGTTTCAGGCTGGATGACAAACCTGGTCCCTTGTAGCTGCAGCTTCAGAAGTGGAAGTCCAGTGTTATGCTCTTGAAAATCAGATATGGTGTTCATTTATTTTCATTTCTGTTAATAATATTATATTACCTGAAGTTACTTCAGTCGTCCTGCAATTGGTGGATATTAGATCTGTTTCTAGTTTTTTGCTGCTATGAATAATGTTACTATAATCATTCTGGTATGTATCTCTTGGTATACATATTTTTTGAGGGTACATACTAGATACGGAATTGCAAGATCATTGTATTATGTGCCTGTGCAACTTTTGTAGATAAAGCCAAATGGTTTTCTCACATTAGTTTGCATTCCTGCTAGGCATGAGTAGGGTTCCTTGTTGCTCCATATCCTTGCCTATACTTGACAATGTTGGACTTTAAAATTTTTACCAACTTAGTTGATGTGAAATGGTGTTTCATTGGTATTTGAATTCATAGGTTCCTGATTTGTATTTTTATTTTTACGTTTCTAATGTTCATTTAGCTTCCGTTTGAAAAACACAGGTTTGCTGGCAATAGATTCTCTGAGTGTTTGTTTATTGGAAAACATACTAAAAATTTTTGTTTGGCGGTTTTCAGCACTGTAAAGATGTCATTCTACCGTCTTCTGGTTTCTGGCTAAAAGTCATGTTGTTGCTCTTTTGAAAGGCTTTAAAGATTTTCTTTTTGTCTTTGTTTAGCAATTTTACTCTGATGTGCTTAGATTTGGTTTTCTTTGTATTTATCCTTCTTGAAGTCTATGTGTTACTTCATGATTCTGTGGCTTGATGTCTTCCATCTGTTTGGGAAAATTCTTGGCCATTATCTTATCAAATATTGCTTCTGCCCCATTCTCTCTTATTTCCTCAGGCTGCAGTTACATATATGCTAGACTTTTTCATTCTTATATTATTTTCTGTATTTATCTCCTTTTTTATCTTCATGCTTCAATCTGTGTTATTTTCTACTGGTCTTCCATTTTGGTTTCTTTCAGCTATGTCATAACTATTGAATTCTTCATTTTAGTTACATTATTTTTTCAGTTCTAGATTTTCTGTTTATTTTTTATAGATTCAAATTTACATGTAAAATTTTCCATTTGTCATTTATTGTACTGAATATGTTAATCATTTACTTTAAAGCCTCTTTTTGATAAATCCAACATAGCCAACATGTGGATCAACTGGAGGTCTGTTTCTGGGGTGTTTTTTTTTTTTTTTTTGAGGTGGAGTTTCACTCTTGTTGCCCAGGCTGGAGTGCAATAGCATGATCTCCGCTCACCGCAGCCTCCACCTCCTGGGTTCAAGTGATTCTCCTGCCTCACCCTCCCAAATAGTGGGATTATAGGCACCCACCATCATGCCTGGCTAATGTTTCGTATTTTTAGTAGTGATGGGGTTTCACCATATTGGGCAGGCTGGTCTTGAACTTCTGGCCTCAAGTGATCTGCCTGCCTTGGCCTCCCAAAGTGCTGGGATTACAAGCAGGAGCCACTACTCCTGGCCTCTTTTTCCTATATCTGGTAATGTTTAATTGAATGCCAGATATTTCTTATAACTATAGAAACTCTGATGTTTTCTTCTTTTTAGGAGAATTTACTTTTGCTTCTGGAAGACAATTAGAGTAGGGATATATCAGTCTACTCTGTTAGGCTTGAGATCATTCAAGGTCAGGTTTTGGTCTTTATAAGGACTGGTCTATTTCCACTTTGGCCTTCCTTCATACTAGGGTATAGCTTTTCATTGGTCCTAATTGAAAGCCTGGTTGTCTAGTTATTGACTATGACCCCATTTTCTTAATGAATTTAAGTTTTTACCTCTTAAGAAACATGAGCCTGACAGAAGCTTTGCTTGGCTTCTCAGCCTCATAGTTGCATCTTTCTGTTGTTGTTCTCAGCCTCTTAGCCACTGATACCTTGAAGGGAAAGTGGCACTGTATGCCAGGCTCACTTCCTGCCCTTTTCTTTTCTTATCATCATAGCCTCTCAAATTTTGACTGCATTGGGAGCCCAAAAGGCCAGTGTCTGTCTTCTTGGCTCTGTTGAGTTTGCTGAAAGGTTTGCTTTAGAATCATTGCCTTTCACTGATTTCTCAACCTCTTGGGCCCATGTCATTTATATATTGAGAAATGCATGGCACTGGAAGGTGTGGTACAAACTGGAGGTCTTAGCTCAGTTCACTGCACAGAATATTGGCCCCTCAATTTTCATTTTCTTGGTAGCTCTCTGATATGTTCATACAGATTTTTTTTTAAATTAAGTTTGATTTATCTTTTCTACTTGTTCTTAGCATGAGGATTGGTGTTGATATAGGACAGTCCATTGTAGGTAAAAGTAGTTTGCTTTCAGCCTTTAGAAAACCAGAAGTGTTTATCTTTGGTATATTAAGAACAGAAGGGATTTTTACTCATGTAACTTTATTCATTCGGATATATATCAATATCAATATGTAGATCTATATCAAATGCAAACACAGGAGGTTCTCAGTATTCAAGGGAGACCTGGTTTCAGAAGCCCCGTGGATACCAAAATCCATATATGATAGAAAAGTATTGCAGAACCTGTGGGTATAGAAGGCCTACTGTATTTCTATAGTTTCAAAGGAAGCTGTATATTAACAATATATTTCCTTAACAATTGAGATTTCTTTACAGAGCTGCAATTCAAGCATCACAGGATTGAGGTATTTTAGACTGGTTTTAAAACTCTGATTTTTAGCTCATCCTGAAATCCCAGCACTTTGGGAAGCTGAGGCGGGAGAATCGTTTGAGCTCAGTAGTTCAAGACCAGCCTGGGCAACATAGGAAGACCCTGTCTCTACAAAAAAATAAATAAGTTAGCTAGGCATGGTGGCACCTACCTGTAGTCCCAGCTACTCGCGTGGTTAAGGTGGGAGGATCACTTGAGCCCAGGAGGTTGCAGTGAGCTGTGGCTATACCACTTGTGTTCTAGCCTGGGTGACAGAGCGAGGCCCTATGTCTAGTTTTTATAGTTTGTGGGGGAAAATTAAAAGTAATTTGTGTTTTTTAAAAAGAAATTATGTAAAAAAACAGATTATAGCATTATGGAATGAAAATGTTAATTTGGAGAAAACTGTTTTGTTTTTCCTTTTAATAGAGAGGCGAAAAAAGGCTTCAGCATGGGAACGAAATTTGGTGTATCCCGCTGTTATGGTTCTCCTTCTTATTGAGACAGTAAGAATTTATTTGCCTAGTTAAAAAAAAGCAAATTATATTTTATTTACTTTAGCATTGAATGGCAGCACCCTCAGCTAAATGGTTTCTAGTAAACTGGTTTTCTATTAACAAATCCATCTATGCCTTTATTTATGAAAACCCAGTAAAAGAAAAATGGAAATTAATAGCAGTTTTTTGGAAATTCTGAAGATTATCTGTTTCTTCATGAAAGCAGGAAATTCAGCCTTTGTTGTCATTGAAAATTAAAATGACAAGGTGTTGCTGATACCCTGCTTTAAATTCTATGATAAAATATGAAAATTACATTATGAAATTAGTTCCAATAATATTTTACCACTTTTTAAAGTCTATAGAGTTATGTGTTTCCAATTGGTGAGATTACTTAATAAAAGGATCTATACGACTAGCTTTTGTCACAAGCTTTGAAATTACAATAACTTGCAGAATCTTTTAGAATTTCTTCAGTTCTTGTTTGTAGTCTGATCACTTTAGTTTTCTATATAGTGTTTTGGTCTTGGCTGCTTTCCCTCTATTTTGAAAGATATATTTTTGGTTACTTAGATTTTAATATTTTGTATTGGTAAAAAAATCTTGAGAGCTGACAGCTTGCTGTTTGCCTTGTAGTCCATCTCGGTCCTCTTGGTGGCTTGTAATATTCTTTGCCTATTGGTTGATGAAACAGCAATGCCAAAAGGAACAAGGGTAATGTAAAATCCTTTAAAATATCTTTCTTTTGCAAAAGTGTTCTGTGCCTCTACCCTGAGTATTTCAAGTAAGCAAATGAAAACATTCAACTTTGTGCGTGTATATACTTCAAGTTGTATGAATTTCTTTACACAAAGAGCCTTCATAAATAAACCGTGATTTTTGTTTCTGATTTTTTACTTTGGATTGACAGGGCCTTTTTTCAAGTGTTGGAGTTTCCTTTTAGATTTCTTATCAGAGTTTATCTTGATTTTACTGAAATTCATTTAGCTATATGAAATTCTTTAGCCATAGTCTTGATTCAGATCCCCCCACTCCAGTCTTTCCAGGACCCCGTGCTGGCTATTATTGCCATTGCTGCATTCAGTTACAGCCTCTTCTCCGTGAGTGTAAGCTCCATCATGCTCCAGGTGCCTCATCCTACAGACAGACAGGAAACTGTCCTTTCCATGTACAGTCTTATCTTTTTCTTTAGTTTTAAACCCAGCCCCACTGATAGAACAGGAAGTCACTTACCGTACTGACTTCCTCTTCACTTTTAACCCATTCTAACATACCAAAACAAGCTGCAAGCCCCTACTGTTTTGTACCCATCCCCCTGAGTGCTTGGTAGAGGATGACTTGTACGTTATAGGAGCTCGCTGTATAATTGTGTAAGAAATTAGATCATCTTAATCCTTCCTACATGCCTTCTCTTGAGACAACAAAATTCCAAAATATTTTCTATGTTGATCAATAAGCTTTGTAGGGGAGAAGAAGTAATATTGTTTCCTAACCTATTGCAAGGTTCATGGCTGAGATGCCTATAACAAAAGACATATTAACAAGAGAAAAGCTGACAAATTTATTTAAGATAAGTTTTACATATCACAGGGGTGGTCTTCAGAAATGAAGAAGACCAAAGAAACAGGAAGACCTGTGTATTTTTATGCTCAAGTTTGATGAAGAGTGGACAGTAGTGGGGAAATATGATTGGAAGACAGGGGTGTGATCTAATGATTATAAGCTGGGGGGAATTTAGCAAGGCCTGTTCATATTCTTCTCAGTGTCCTTGTGTCTCCAGAGATAAACATGTGCCTCTCCTCTGGGTCGGGGGGACGGCACCCTCCAATGGGGGTCTTACGGCCTGCTTCACAGGAGAAGAGGGGCAGATCAGTGTGTGACTTTCTTAGGTTTTCTCAAATACTAAGGTCCCATATTTTGGATTAGTGTGTCCTGAACCCCATCACTTTCTACCAGCATTATTTATTTCTTCTTCAAAAGATTGTCAAAAAGTTATTTTTTATTGGGCTGACTGTGCGTTGTTAATTATCCCTGGTGCTTCTGTTAGATGTAATCTGTGCTGACTAGTAAAAAGTTCAGATAGTTTTTTGTATTAGTAATCTTTGAAAATACTGTTCTTCAGCAGGGAATGATTTTTTCAGAGCTCATTATAAAAATATTAACCTTTTTTGTGTTTTTCTAAAGTTCTAGATACAGTTTTTGAGATAGATATAGTTATTTAGGAAAAAATTGATAGCATTACATTTTTAAAATCTGTGTTAACAGTTACGTCTTTTATAACTCTGAATTCCCAAGGAAGATTTGGGAAAAAGAAACTATCAAGTATGGAAACGGGATATGCACATTTACTCTTTCTACTGTTAGCTTAATTTTGACATACTTTGTGTAATCTTTATATGTTGCCTCAGGATTCAGATAGCTGTATTTCCTGTTCTTATTTTTCTATTGTATTTTTAAAAGCTCTTTCCCAAAAGTATTCAGGATTTATTTTTCCTCAAGTAGCAGGTTGCCCCATTTTATAATAGTAAGCATTACGTTTGGGATAAGTAATTTTTCTTGAGCTTGTTAAAATTGTTAACACGGTGCCTGAATTTGTTGATAAAATCAGGCTCATGTCATGTTTTATTGGCCTTGTATTAAACATTCCTAATTTCAACTGTCTTATATTTATGAAACAGGTATTTTAGGGAAATTGGTATAATGGTGTCATCAAATTCTGAAAAGTGTCTTTCTCCCACTCCAGGGGCCTGGAATAGGAAATGCGTCTCTTTCTACGTTTGGTTTTGTGGGAGCTGCACTTGAAATCATTTTGATTTTGTATCCTTTCTTTAACTGAATGTTCAGCCTATCCACAAATTTTATATCTAGTTTTCTGGGGCAATGGTTGTTTACTAAGACACTTGTCTAGTAGAAAAAACAGATTAGTCTTCCTCAAGCACTTAAAATGGCTTGTTTTGTTTTCCTTGTGGGTCTTAAGACTTTTTGGAGACTGCTGAGAACTGAAGAAACTTGCATTCTGTTGGACAGTTTTTTTTCCTTGATTCTCACAGCTATCTTATGGTGTCCTCTGTTGTCGGTTTCTATAGCCTTCGATTTTTTGGAAACTTTACTCCCAAGAAAGATGACACAACTATGACAAAGGTAAGATAGAGTCTTAGGTGACTGTGGCCTCTCTTTTGCCTTCCCAGACAGACTGCTGTATTTAATAGTCATCCTGAATGGTTCATTTGCAGTGATAGGTATTTGTTTGTAACTTGCATAAACAAAAACTGGAAGATTTTCAAAATGCTGGGTGAGTGGGAAAGGGATGTACCCTGTTTAATTTGGATGGCGTCCATTCACTGTCAATGCATAGAACTGCAGAGCTTGTTAACTAGCCATAGAAGGCTCCTGAAAGGACTCTTTTTCCTCTAAAGAAAACGTATTGCTAATGAGTAACTTTGATTATTCTAACTGTACTTCAGGGAGCTTGTTTGAAATCTGAAGAACTTAGTTGCTACAAGTAGTAGAGACAAAGTATTTCAAATTTGAATAATTAAAGTAAGACGGAAGAGTTCTATTCAGAAACATTTTGTAGTCTGAGGCTAATTTGACTTTTTCCACAACATGTCATTGGCTTCAGAATAAAAAGGCTGTATATAGTGAGTGAATCTAAAATATTCCCATAGGCTGACAAAGAAGAATAACTAATAAGAGCTGAAAGCTTGTTTTGTTTTTATTTTATACTTTTAGCCTATTAAAGGGGAGAAGTTATTTTACACACGCACGCATGCGCGCACGCACACACACACACAGCTAGTTCTTTAAACTTAATAAGTAGTTGAGGTATTTAGTATCTAGTTTAAGGGATCATAAATATTAATCAGTGTTTTCAACTCCTCTTATTTACTATGGAAGAATAAACGTAGGATACATTATTATAGGAGTTTAGATGTTTTGGATTTCAGGTGCTTTTAAAATCTTATAATAAACGTATTAGAAATAGATGTGATAGAAGAGATCTTAAGCAATAATCTGGCTTTAAAAATGTGGTCAGAAGTATCCAATATGTTAATTATTTTTTACTTGACAGGCAGAGCCTTTTGAAACTAGCAACTGCAATCAGTAATGTAAAATGCATTATCTAGGTACCAAGTAATTTAAGTATTCTATAACGATATTTGTGCTAGGTATTGTAAACATCTTCTAGAACTTACAGATATAACTTGAAATATCTATTTTAAAAGTTTGTTATTCTTTGAAAATTCTATACTAAATAGTAAGTATCATTAAGAAATCAGCAAAGTACACTAGGTAACTAGAATGCACAATAATTTCTCAGAATGTTAATGGGTTTTATTGTCATCCTGCTGTTTAACTGCCCAATGTTCTTTCTCATTGCTCATAACAGATCATTGGAAATTGTGTGTCTATTTTGGTCTTGAGCTCCGCTCTGCCTGTGATGTCAAGAACACTGGGTAAGTTTGAATGAGAAATTTTTACTTAAAGATCCATGTTTTTTAAAACAGTCTTTACTAAACTTATTTAACTTTAACTTTACAAACTTTTTCAAAAAGATTACCTTTGAAATACAGTGTTTCTTTGTACATCATTTTACACCTTTACTTCTGTACTTTATGTATAGGGCCATACCAAGACAAATACTTTATCAAATAAAGACCATTTATTTTATAAACACTTAAAAGCATTCTTTCTCCAAACAATGGGCTGGTTTTTTGTTTTGTTTTTACTGACACATTCATAAGTTAGGCTTTTGAGTCCTCTAGTGAGGAAACTGTTAAACTAATTTTTCTGTAGAAGAGTTTTTAAGCATTTATAATTTAGTGTGGTTTAAAAAATTGAAAATTTGTAAATTATTTTAAGCTGCTTGTGTCCATGAAATAGAGGTGAAAGCAGTGTAACCTCTGAGAAAACACTTTGATTCAAAGGACACCCTTGAGAGTTTCTACTTGCCTGTCATCCATTCCTGTCATTTTCTTAATGTTTCAGTTTACGGAGAAGTTGATCATCTTTTAAAAGTAAAACAGATTTTCACTTTGTCATTGAAATGGTTGAATAAGTCTTCACTTGGTTGTCTTTTATAAAATGCTATCGTAGACTGTATTCTCAGTTCTTCACTAAATATTATTTCAGGCAAAAATTTCCATTAAGCATTTCTATCTGATTCTGTAGACTTAGGTTTTGACTTAAGAGTGCCCAGAAATGATTGGAAAATTTTGATCATTAAATTTTAGCTACTTGCTCATAAGAAAAATTACTGGTAACTTTGAGTTGCTTTTGAGTTAGCTCTCATATTGCTTCCATTATTTATTGAAGACTTACAGATATCAGGAATGCAGGCTGTGCAAAGAAGGTATAAGCTTTGTAGTTATCTTCATAATTCTTACAGAGGATTTCATGTTTTAATAGAAAATAAAATATAAATGTAAAAGGGACCACTGTTCCATAAACTAATAGAAAACTCGTGTGTGTAATAGTCTTAACTTATTTTGTGTTTGCTTTAAAGGGCTTGTTATTGTTTTGACATCTGCTTATGGTGTGTGAATCTTGAAAATGCCAAAAGTATCCTCTTTAGTAACCTGATTTGACATTAAATGTTACCATTTATATTATGACAGTCTATTAAATAATTTCTGTTATATTTCAGCCACTCTATCATTTTAACACTTATGAAACTCATTTACTGTACTGTTATTTAAGATTGATTGCTAATCATTAATATATACTGATTTTATGGAAGAAAATTACATACTGAGTATAGTTTTAATACAAAGAAAACAAACTAGTGATAAAGTTTATTTTTTGAGGCCAACAAATTAAATTCCAGAGGAGTTTGCCATAGAGATAAATAAAAAGAAAAAAAAGAAAGATGGAACAATTAAAATGCAGCTAACAAATGCCTGGACCCAGCTGTCCAAACAGGATTAATGGAGTGCATTAGGGTACAGTGAGTCATGTGGTGCTTTGCAAAATATCAACACGCACTGCATTACATGTTATGCCCAGTGGCATTGAATAGATGAAAAGAAATAAATACGTTAAACAGATTCATAGAGGCTTTTCACAGTATTAAAAAAGCAAATTTCTAGACTAAAAGAAAAAGCTTTATTTTAGCATTATGGGAAATGCAAACTAGAGAGTTACTTTGTAATTCCTCTATTAACCCTTTAGAATTGAGTCTTTGATTTTAAGAAGATAAAATCTAGAGAATTGTCATGAATATTATCCTAGTGTATAACAGGATTTTGATTTACCAGCTGAAAAGCTTATAAGACTAGAACAGAGGATGTATTTAAGCAGCCAGATTCCAAGCTGTGACATTTTTCACTCTTTCTTGTCACCTCTCTCAAGGAAACCCTGACCCTAGTGTGGTCTCCTTTGCTCCTGTGAAACCAACCAGCAGTGCCCCATCACTTACAATGAAGTGAGAAATGCAGTAACAAGAAAAATCATAGTTTACCTCTACATACATAATTTTTCTATTATTTCAACAATTTTTTTAATGAAGGGTATAAATTCGGTTGTAAATTGAAATACATAGAACCGAGTATAAAAGAAATAATTTGGCAATGTTTTTGCTTCCAAAATGAAAGCTTCAATGGACATGTTTCTTTTTTAAAAATTTGCCCACTGTTATTGTTGTGGCATCACAGGCTTTAGGGTTAAGCACATGGTGTGATACGACACATTTATTTAATAATTCCTTTTAAATAGCTTGTTATATTTGAATGAAAAGTTTTGTACTAACTAAAAAATCACCCCTAAGTAAATTTTACAAGCATATTACTTGCCACAAAGCATTAAGTTGTGAGAAAAATTTTGACCATGTATTCTTGGTCAAATAGAATTAGTATAATTGATAGTTTTATTTTTCATAGGAAACACAAAGAACCTGTACTTAAAATTTTTAATTAGAGCCCTGAAAAAGTAATGCCATGTAAATGAATATATTTTTCAAAACATTGTTTTGCTGCCTGTTTATACTGAAGTTTTCAGCATCTAAAATTTGGGGTAATTTGAAGTCCATAGTTTTAGTAAACAATTTGCTATGTAGATTAATAGACTCTCAAGGTGATTAAAGGAGATGTTTGCAAACAAGGTGAAAATAGAACAGGATCAAACTAATTATCTAGAGGTATCCAAACTTCTATGTAATAAAATATTTTAAATGTTGCAGTGAATTTTGTAAGAATAGATTCTGTGTGATTGCTGATTGTTCTTTGTTAATGCTTAGTCATGAAACAGTTGAGAGGTTTTTGTGTTATTCTTTATTTGAATTCTCCCTTAACTAAAGAGGAAGTCTTTTCTCAAATGCAAATGATAGTCTTTGAAATGCTTTTAATAGTTTCTATTTTAAAATTATTTTTATAGTTATTTTTCATCTTGGAAGCTCTTTCTATAACTTGTAAGTTATGCAGGGTCCAAATACAATTTGTTTTAATGTACTTATGGTAGTAAAACAAAAACACTCTTTTAAATCAGCTTGAATTTATTTTCAGTATTTTCACATATTTCTCATCTGGGTCCCATACAGTCTATTATCCTACAGGAGGTAAAGTAGATTATTCTCTTTTGCTTCTTGATGAAGGGACCTTGTTTTATAACTGGTCCTTTTTGGAGAGGTCTTTATTTGGGGTTTTGGTAATCCCTACTTATCTTTACCCTGGGCTTTCTCTCTCCAGCTCTTGTTGTGAAACAGAAATAAACGATGCTTTCACAGAGGCCTAGCAATGACGAATGTGAAATGGAAATATAAATCACATATTCCTAACTAAGACATTGATATAAAAATAATTTCAAACCTACATTGAAAATGTCTCACCAAAAAGTATATGTGATTTCATTATATTCAGATATATTATAGAAAATAATAAATGAATAATAGAATTAACTTTTGGTTGATTACTAATGTTTTTCTATCTGAGCAATAAGCTTATATATACATTTGAGATTATTAAGAATAAAGAATTCCTAAAGATATTTTGTATTAAATGTATAAAACAGGTAAGAGAGAAGCTAATGATACCACCCTAAAAAGTCATATTTCTGATATCTACAAGATGTGTTTCCTGATATTACACTTCTTTCAGGGCACACACGCCTGTCTGAGAAAATGTCTGTGGGTCACACAGACAAATTTAGTTACCTGTTGATATTCAGATACTTTGAATTTACTTTGTTATAAAATAATTTTTATGCAAAAATAATTTCCTTTAGGACCATTTAGCTGGGGGGAACCTCAAGAGGTAATTTGAAAAATGTTACAGTTCAAACGTTACAATTAAAACTAGACAATGATAGTAAGGGTCTAATTTGTCCTCAGAATAAAGACCTCTAACCTCTCTGAGTATTCTTTATTTTTTTTTCCCATGAAACAGCCTCATTCTATCATCTAGGCTGGAGTGCAGTGGCACAATCATAGCTCACTGCAGCCTCAACTTCCTGGGCTCAAGCAATCCTCCCATCTCAGCCTCCTGAATAGCTAGGACTACAGGCAGATGCCACCACACCTGGCTAAGTTTTGTATTTTTTGGTAGAGATGGGGTTTTGCCATGTTGCCCAGGCTTGTCTCAAATTCCTAGGCTCGAGTGATCTACTTGTCATTGCTTCCCAAAGTGCTGGGATTACAGGCAGAAGCCACACGCTCAGCCTCACTGAGTATTCTTCCCTCCCTCCCTCCCTCCCTCCCTCACGCGCCCAGCCTCACTGAGGATCCGTCCCTCCCTTCCTCCCTCCCTTCTTCCTTTCCTTTTCCTTTTCCTTTTCTTTCTTTCTTTCCCTCCCTCCTTCCCTTTCTCCCATCCTTCCCTCCCTCCCTCCCTCCTTCCTTCCTTTTCCTTTTCCTTTCTTCCTTTCCTTCCTTTCCTTTCTTCCTTTCTTTTCTTCCTTTCTTTTCTTCCTTTCCCTCCCTCCCTTCTCTTCTGTCCCTTCTCTTCCCTCCCCTTTTGTTCCTGCCCCTTCTCTTCTCTCCCCTTCCCCCTCCCCTCCCCTCCCCTCCCCCTCCCCTCTCCCCTCCTCCCGTCCCTCCCCTCCCCTCCCTCCTCCTCCCTCCCCTCCCCTCCCCTCCCCTTTTTTTCAACAGAATCTTGCTCTGTTGCCCAGGCTGGAGTACAGTGGTTCAATCTTGGCTCACTGTAACCTCTGTC
>CAUYLG010030452.1:0-11567 GCA_963573385.1 Cacajao melanocephalus
TCTGTTCTTGTGTTAGTGTGCCAAGAATGATGGTTTCCAACTTCATCCATGTCCCTACAAAGAATATGAACTCATCCTTTTTTTATGACTGCATAGTATTCCATGGTGTATATGTACCACATTTTCTTTATCCAGTCTATCCTTGGTGGGCATTTGGGTTGGTTCCATGTCTTTGTATTGTGAACAGTGCCACAATAAACATATGTGTGCATGGGTCTTTATAACAGAATGATTTATAATCCTTTAGGTATATACCCAGTAATGGGATTGCTAGGTCAAATGGTATTTCTATTTCTAGATCCTTGAGGAATCACCACACTGTCTTCCACAATGGTTGAATTAATTTATACTCCCACCAGCAGTGTAAAAGCCTTCTTATTTCCCCACATCCTCTCCAGCATCTGTTGTCTCCTGATTTCTTTAATGATCATCATTCTAACTGGCATGAGGTGGTATTTCAATGTGGTTTTGATTTGCATTTTTTTGTTCTTTTATTGATCAGACTAGATTATTTTGAAAGACCCATCTTCAAATTCTGAAATTCTTCTGCTGGATTTTGGCTATCTTTGAAGTTCTCAGTTGTATTTTTTTATTTCATTCATTGAATTCTTCAGTTCTAAGATTTATGTTTGGTGTTTTATTTATGGTTCAATAGAACCAAATGGTTCTTTTCTAATGATATCTATCTCTCTGGTGAATTTCTCATTTATATCCTGAATTGCTTTTCTGATTTTTTGGTATTGTTTATCTTTTTTCTCTTGTATCTCAATGAGCATCTTTAGTTTCATAATTTTGAATTCTCTTCAGGCAATTAATAAATTTATTTTATGCTGAAATCTGTTATTGGACAATTATTGTATTCTGTTGGATGTATCATATTGCTTCGCTTTTCATGTCCTTGTGTCCTTTTGTTGATATCTATGTATTAGATGTAATAGTCACTTTTTTTGGGGATGGCTTTTATTTTATTATTATTATTTTTCTGTGACAGAGTCTTGCTCTGTTGCCCAGGCTGGAGTGTAGTGGTGTGATCTCAGCTCACTGCCATCTCTGCTTTCTTGGTTCAAGTATTTTCTCGCCTCAGCCTCCCGAGTAGCTGGGACTACAGGCGTGTGCCACCCCGCCCAGCTAATTTTTTAATTTACTTTTAGTAGAGATGGGATTTCACCAGGTTGGTCAGGCTCATCTCAAACTCCTGACCTCAAATGATCCACCTGCCTCAGCCTCCCAAAGTGGTGGGATTACAGGTATGGACCCACACCCAGCCTGTATCAGCTTTTATAGGAGAAGACTTTTCTTATAGATCTATCTGTGCTGTTGGTTGGGTAGGGCAGTTTAGCTTTGATTCTGGATTTGTGCAGTAGTGTAGCCTTCATATGATTTCTTTGACTGTAACCAGTGTCAGCGGTGTCTGTGATTTCCTCAGTGGGTTAGGCTAAAGTTGTTAATAGAGGTTATAATCAAATTTTGCTGGAGATGAGGCCCTGGGTAGGTCAGTCCTCAGATCCCAGGGGTGGCAGCTGTGGACTGAGTATTCCATTTCTTGTTCATTTGGCAGCAGTGAGTGGGGTAGGTGGGTGAGTTGTAGGATCCTTGAGCAGCATTTTTGCTGTGGATTATGGTAGTAATGGTGGCAGGACAATTGTTGGGCTTCCAGGTGGCACTTGGTGTTAGTGGTGGTTGTGATGGAATGGGTGGTCCAGTCCCTAAGCCCCCAGATGGTTGGTGTGGGTGGGAGCCGGCAATGTTAGTAATGGCAGGCTGGGCAGTTCTGTCTCCATGACTCCAGGAGGATTGCCCAAATGCCAGTCGTGGTGGATCAGGTGGGGCAATATTCAGGCATCTTGACAGCATGCTTGGATGCCAGCAGCATGTTTTGTGAACCTGTTGTAAGGCTCCCTCATTGTGTGCTTGTAGGAACAGGGTGTTCAACAGGGTGGGGCAATTCCTAGGTCTCCAGGTGACATGCTTGGGCACTGGAGGGGCAGCTCCAGGTGGTGCAGTCTTGTTCTCAGCTCCCCCTGCTGTTTCACATTCTTGATTGTTCACCATTGTGGGTGAAATAGGGCAAGCCCTAGGCCTCCAAAAGGCATGCTAGGGCACTGGCAACAGCAGGTATTCTTGAGCTGTCATTATGCCCTCTGGTGGTATGTGTGTGTGCCTGGGGCAACTGATGGGGCAAGACAATTCCCAGTCCCCTGGGAAGCATGATTGGGCACTGAAGAAAGCAGTGCCAGCCTGGGTTGTCCTGTCTTCAGACTTCCTGGTGGTGTGCACACACATAGGCTGTGGTGAGCAGGTCAGGGAGATCCCCAGGTCCCAGGCAGCTTGCTTGGGTGATGATGCCAGTAGCAGCAGTTGATGGGAAAATCCTGTCCTCAAAGGATGTGCAAGTGTGTAATGACCCTACTGCTTGGAGGAAATGAGTTTGCTGTCTGTGGTAACTGCCTCAAATACGTGAGTTTCATGCTCTGAAGAGCGTGGGTGTCAGCCTCTTGCAGAAGCAGTAGCTATGGTGGCTGGTGAGGACATCGTGTCTTCAGGGTGCATGCAAGTTCATAGCAATCCTACTGCTGAGGGGTGTGAGGTTGCTGTCAATGACAGTAGCCCCCGGTAGGTGGGTTTCAGGCTCTGGGGAGTTTGCACTTCCATTCTCTTTGTCTTAGGTGCAGCCTCTTTGGCGTGCCACCACCCTTTCACTGGTGTGCAGGACAATGTGTGGGCTAAAGTGCTGGGAACCCTGCTGCTCTGCTGGGCCTAACCAGTGTTTTACCATGTCAGCCCTGCAAGTGGACATGGGGGGATGTCGGTGGGGCTCCAGGGCTATGGAAATGCAGAGTCTTTGGGGTCCCAGAGCAGGATCCAGTTGGGTGAGGACCAGTCTTTCAAAACGGTGCTGTGCTGCAGCTGCCTAGGACTCGGGGGTTGTGTGAGACCCAATGTAAGCTCTTTCTCTGGAGTGGTGCTGCCACAGTGACTCCAGAGATGTCCAAGACTCAGAACTTGCAGGAGTTGAGGGGTTCTCAAATGACTAGGATTACAGGAGTCTGCAATGAGAATACAAGCCACGAGCTATCTTTCATTTACTCTTACACCACAACTGGAAACCCTCTCTGGGTTCCCTGCTATTCCTGGCCAGGCTATTTTTCTTATCTTCTTCTCCTTTGGTACCTCAGGTGTGTTCTGTCACTTTACTTCTGAATTCTAACATTTTTTTCCTTATATGTTTGTTTAAAATGTGATTATCTACTTGCTATTTTGGCTCTTCTTTGTGGAGAAACCCAGTGTTCTGTGCCTCTAGTCATCCATCTTGAAAGTGGTAAGTAAAGTTTATTTTTCAATTGATAAGTAAATATTATATATATTTATGGTGTATAGCCTGATGTTTTGACATACATATACATTGTGGAATGGATAATACAGGCTATTTAATATATGCATTACCTCATGCAAATATTATTTTTTTCTGGTGAAAACACTTAAAATATACTCTTAGCAATTTTCAAGAATACAATATATTGTTATTAGCTGTAGTCACCATAACATACAATAGATCTCTTGAACTTATTTCTTTTTTCTAAATGAAAGTTTATGTCCTCTGACTAACATCTTCCCAATACCTTCACCCTTCATGTCTGATAACCACCATTTTACTGTACATCTATGAATTTGACTAATTTATGAATTACACACAATGAGATTGTGCAGTATTTGCCTTTCTGTGCCTGGCTTGTTTCAGTTAACAAAACGTCCACCAAGTTTATCTATGTTATCAAAATGATAGGTTTGTCTTCTTTTTAAAACTTTTTGAAGCTTTTATACTATTTTTATGATGGCTAAGTGATACACTAACAGTGTACAAGAATTCCCTTTTCTCCACATTCTCCTCAATACTTCTTATTATTTATTATCTTTTTAATAACCATTCTGAGAGGTTTGACTTGATAGTTTACTGTGATTTTAATTTACATTTTCTAAATGATTAGTGATATTGAGCATCTTAAAAAATTATATATAATTCAAATGGGAATATAAATATATATATATACATATATATGTGTATAAACATTACTGTGAGTACATACTAGGTATATATATTTATGGAGTCCATGAGATGTTTTGATACAGGCATGCAATGCATAATAATCAGACCATAGAAAATACAATATCCATTACCTCAAGTATGTATTCTTTGTGTTACAAACAATCCAATTATACTCTCTCAGCTATTTTAAAAGGTACAATTAAATTATTATTTACTATAGTTACCCTATTTACTATAGTTACTGCACAATAGGGTAATTATAGTAAATAATAATTTAATTGTACCTTTTAAACCTATCATTTTGATAACATAGATAAACTTGGTGGACACTTTGTTATCATTGGACAAACCTATCATTTTGATAACATAGATAAACTTGATGGACATTTTGTTAACTCCTAGGTATCATTTTGATAACATAGATAAACTCGGTGGACATTTTGTTTATCATAGGACAAACCTATCATTTTAATAACATGGATAAATTTGGTGGACATTTTGTTAACTCTTAGGTATCATTCACTCTTTTCAACTAATTTTTTTGTACTCACTAACCATCCCCACCTCCCTCCAGCTCCCCTACTACTGTTCTCTGTGTCTAGTAACCATCCTTCTATTGTCTATCTCCATGCGTTCAGTTGTTTGGATTTTCAGATCCCACAAATAATTGAGAACATGTGATGTCTTTCTTTCTGTACCTGGCTAGTTCCACTTAACATAATGACCTCCAGTTCAATCAATGTTGTTGCAAATGATGGGATTCCATTCTTTTTTTGTGACTGGATAATACTCTATTGTGTATACATGCCATATTTTCTTTATCCATTCATCTTTCGATGGATACTTAGGTTGCTTCCAAATCTTGGCTATTGTAAACAGTGCGGCAACAAACATGGGAGGAGTCCAGATATCTTTTTGACATACTGATTTTCTTTCCTATGAGTATATATCCTGCAGTGGGATAGCTGGATCATATTGTAGCCTTATTTTTAATTTTTTGAAGAACCTTCAAACTACTCTTCATAGTGGTTGTACTAATTTACGGTAGTTGCAAAGCCCTACACTCCTCCACTCTACCAGCTGAGCTATCAAAAGGTGTATACTAATTTACATTGCCACTAACAGTGTACAAGGGTTCCCATTTCTGCACATCCTCCCCAGCATTTTTTATTGCATGACTTTTAAATTTAAGCCATTTTAACTGGGGTGAGATGATATCCCACTGTAGTTGTGATTTGCAGTTCTCTGATGATCCATGAGTTTGAGCACTTATGTATATATTTATTTGCCATTTGTATGTTTTCTTTTGAGAAATGTCTATTCAAATTTTTTGCCCATTTCTCAATCAGATTATTAGGTTTTTTTTTTTCCTATAGAGTTGTTTGATTTCCCTACATATTTAGGTTATTAATCTCTTGTCAAATGAGTAGTTTGCAAATATTTCTTCCCAATCTTTGGGTTGTTTATTCACTTTGTTGATTGTTTCCTTTGCTGTGCAGAAGCTTTTAACTTGTTGTGATCCCATTTGTCCATTTTTGCTTTGGTTTCCTGTCCTTGGGGGATATTACTTAAGAAATGTTTGCCCAGACCAACACCATGGAGATTTTCTCCAATGTGCTCTTGTAGTAGTTTTATATTTTGAGGTCTTAGATTTAAGTCTTTAATATATTTTGATTTGATTTTTGTATATGACTAGAAATAAGGGTTTTGTTTCATTCTTCTGCATGTGGATATCCAGTTTTCCTAGGGGCGTTTATTGAACATACTGTCCTTTCCCCAGTATATGTTCTTGAAATCTTTGTCAAAAATGAGTTCACTGTAGATGTATGAATTTGTTTGTTCGTTCTCTATTCTGCTCCACTGGTCTATGTTTCTGTTTTTATGCTGTTACCATGTTGTTTTGGTTACTATAGCTTGTAGTATAATTTGAAGTCAGGTAATGTGATTCTTGCAGTTTTGTTCATTTTGCCTAGAATAGCTTTGGCTATTCTGGGTCCATTTTAGAATTGTGTTTTTTATTTCTGTGAAGAATGTCATTGGTATTTTGACAGGGATGGCATTGTATCTGTTGATTGCTTTGGGTAGTGTGAACATTTTAACAATATTAATTCTTCCAATCAATAAACATGAAATATTCTTCTAATTTTGGTGTCCTCTTTGATTTTTTTATCTATGTTAGTTTTCATTATAGCAATTTTTGAGTTATTTGCTTAATTCCTAGGCATTTTATTTTATTTGTGGCTATTATAAATGGGATTACTTTTTAATTTAATTTTTAGATTTTTTACTATTGGCATATAAAAATGCTACAGATTTTTGTATGTTAATTTTGTATCCTCCAACTTTACTAAAATTGTTTATAAGTTCTAATAATTGTTTTGGTAGAATCTTTGGAGTTTTCCAAATGATTATATCATCTGTAAACAAAAATTTGACTTCTTTCTTTCCATTTGGATGCATTTTATTTTTTTTTACTTGTCTGATTGCTCTAGCTAGGAATTCCAGTACTATGTTTAAAAATAGTTGTCAAAGTGGGCATCCTTGTCATATTACAGATCTAGAAGGAGATGTTTTAAGTTTTTCCCCAATTCAGTATATTAACAGTGGGTCTGTCACATATGGCTTTTATTATGTTGGGGTATTTCTTCTATACCCAGTTTTCTGAGGATTTTCTTATGAAATTATGTTAAAAATTATTATATTCTTTTTAGCATCAATTGAAATGATTGTATAATTTTTTCCCTTCATTCTATTGATACAATGTGTCATATTGATTGTTTTTCCTATGTGGAACAATCCTTGCATCCCAGGGTAAATCCTCTCTGGTCATGATGAATAATCTTTCTAATGTATTGTTGAATTCAGTTTTCTAGTATGTTGTTGAGGATTTTTGCAACAATATTTATCAGAGATATTGGTCTTTTTTTTTTTAATGTATCTTTATCTAGTTTTGGTATCAAAGTAATACTGGCCTTATGGAATGAGCTGGAAAGTAGTCCCTCCTCCTCTATTTTTCTAAATAGTTTGAAGATAATTGGTACTACTTCTTCTTTAAGTGTTGGGCAGAATTCAGCAGTGACACCTTTGTGTCCCAGGTTTTTTTTCCCCGGGAGACTTTTTACTATGGCTTCAATCATATTACTTGTTATTGCTCTGTTAAGGTTTTAGGTTGTATGTGTTTAGGAATTTATTCATTACCTCTAGATTTTTCAATTTATTGGCATACAGTTGCTCATAGTAGCCACTAATGATCCTTCAAATTTCTGCAGTATCAGTTGGAATGTCTCAGTTTTCATCTCTAAGTAATTTATTTGGATCTTCTCTCTTCTTATTAGTCTCACTAAAGGCTTGCCAGTTGTGTTTCACTTTTAAAAACCAAATGTTTTCATTGATCTTTTGTGTTGTTTCATTTTCATTTCAATTTCAGTTATTTCTGCTTTGATATTATTTATTTTCTTCTACTAATTCTGAGTTTGGTTTGCTCTCACTTTTCTAGTTTTTAAAGATGAGTTATTAGGTAGTTTACTTGAAGCTTTTTTTTTATGTAGGCACTTATAGCTATAAATTTCCCTCTTAGGACTGTTTTTGCTGTATCTCATAGTCTTTGATATGTTGTGCTTCCATTATTATTTGTTTTAATTTTTTTTAAAAAATTTCTTGATTTGTTTACTGATCCACTAGTCACTTAGAAGCATATTGTTTGATTTCCGTGTATTTCTGTAGTTTCTAAAGTTCCTCTTGTTATTGATTTCTAGTTTTATTCTATTGTAGTCAGAAAAGATGCTTGATATTATTTCAATATTTTTGAATAAAGGCTTGCGATTTAACATATTGTCTATCCTTGAGAATGTTCCATATGCTAAGGAAAATAATGTTTATTCTGCAGCTGTTAATGAAAAATTATTTAAATATTTATTAGACTCATTTGGTCAATAGTGAAGATTAAGTTTGATGTTTCTTTGTTGATTTTCCCTCTGTTCCATGCTGAAAGTGGGATGTTGAAGTCTCCAGCTATTATTGTATTGGGGTTTATCTCTATTTTTAGCTTTAGTAATATTCACTTTATATGTCAGAGTGCTCCACTGTTGAGTGAATATGTATTTAAAATAATGATATCCTCTTGCTGAATTGATTCCTTTATCATTATATAGTCATCTTTTATGTCTTTTTATAGTTTTTGTCTTGATATCCATTTTGTCTGGTGCAAGTATAGCTACCCTTGCTTTTTAAAAATTTTCCATTATCATGGCATATTTTTTTTCCATCCTTTACTTTTCAGTCAACATGTGTCTTTATAGGTGAAGTGTGTTTCTTATAGGTGACAGATTATTGAGCCTTGTTTTTTTAAATGCATTCAACCACTCTATGTTTTTTGACTGGGAAGTTTAGTCCATTTACTTTAAATATTATTATTGATGTTTGATATTAAATATTTGTTAATACACCCGTTGGCCAAATGTTTGTCTGTTTTTAAGAAATTTCTATTCAGGTTTATTATATATAAATATATATAATAATCATGAGTATATTCAGTTAGAATATATCCTCTACAAAATTTAGCTGTTGCCAGTGTGGTAGTATTAAGTAGAAGCTTTAGGTGGTTATTAGGCCAAGAGGACTTTTCTTTTGTGAATGGCTATAGGTCCCCTTATAAATACGAGGGAATATTTTCTTGCTTGCTCTTCCATTTTTCTCTATATGAGAACACAGTTTATTTTTCCTCTGGAGGATACAAGCATCAGCAAACACCGAATCTTGGTGTCTTCATCTTAGACTTCCAGCTTCCAGAACTGTGAGAAATACATTTCTGCTCTTTATTAATTACAGTATGTGATATCCTTTTACAGCAGAACAAGATGGACTAAGTCAAGGTCCTTTGCCCATTTTTAAATTAGATTATTTCTTTTTTTTTTTACTACTGAGTTATTTGAGTTTTCTATGTATTTTGATATTAACACCTCATCAGATGTATGGCTTGGAAACATTTTCTCTCATTCTGTAGGTTGTGTCTTTACTCTGTGTATTGGTTTCTATGTTCTGCAGAAGCTTTTTAGCTTGATGAAATTCAACTTATGTTTTTGTTCTTTTCACCTGTGCTTTTGGTGTCATATCTAAAAAGTTTTTGCTCAGACTAACATCATGAACTTTTTCCATATGTATTTTCAGTGGTTTTACAGTTTCTGATCTTACATTTATGTCTTTAATTTTCATTTGAGGTGGGGACTTTAACAGGTGATTGAGTCATAAGGCCTTTACTCTGAATTAATGGATCATCACAGGAGTGAGTTACTTATCACAAGACTGGATCTGTTATAAAAGCCAGTTTGGTTCTTAGTGTCTTCTCTCACCATGTGATGTCCTGCACCACCTCAGAACTATGCTGAGTTCCAATCAGCAAGGAAACCATCATCAGACATGGCTCCTCAGCCTTGGACTTCCCAGTCTCCAAAAATGTAAGAAATAAATTTGTTTTATGTATAGATTACCCAATTTCAAGTATTCAGTGATAGCAACAGAAAATGGACTAAGTCAAAAGATTATTTCAGTGAATGGATGTAATATATGTAGTGATGTGTTTGTAGACACGTGTTTCAAAGATGTCTTATAGAAAGTTACTTATAAGCTGTGTTATTAACGAGTGAATGTTAAGTGGTTATCCAACTGTAACATATGTAATGGGGTATTTAAAAATAATTTTTCGAGGGAGAAAGTTGCAATTTTATTTTATTTCTTATTGAAAAGTAATGATTGCATATATTTATGTGATATGTGATGTTTTAATATTTGTTTACATTTTGAAATGATTAAATCAAGCTTATTAACACATTCATCACCTCACATACTTATCCACATTTTTGTGATGAGAACATCTGAAATAAAATCTTTAGGCAACTTTTAAATATACAGTACACTATTATCAATTATAGTCATCAATTTGTATACTACATTACTAAAGCTTATTTTTCCTGTCTAGCTGAAACTGTATACCCTTTGATCAACTTCTCTTTTCTCCATTTCCCCCCTCCCCGAGCCTCTGGTAACCACTATTCTGCTCTCTACTTCTATGAGTTCCACTTTTTTAGATTCCACATATGAATGAAATTATGCAGTATTTTTATTTCTGTTCCTGGTTTATTTCACTTGGTATAATATACTCCAGGTTTACCTATGTTACAGCAAATGATGGAATTTCCTCCTTTTTTTAAGGCTGAATAGTATTTCATTATATGTAAGCACATATATATATACATATATGTATGTATATACTCACACATAATTATATACATACATATGTCTATAGATTACATTTTTAAAATAATTTGTCTGTTGATGGAAACTTAATTTCATTTCTTTGCTATTGGTGTTAATGCTTCAATAAACATTAGAGTGCAGCTATCTCTTCAACATACTGATTTCAAAACTTTGGATACACAGCCAGAAGTGGGATTTTTACATAATATAATAGTTCTAGTTATAGTTTTCCAAAAAACATCCATACTGCTTTCCAAAGAGGGTATATTAATTTATATTACCACCAACAGCACACAAGGGCTACTTTTTCTCTACATTCTTGCCAAAACTTATGTTTTTTAAACAATAAGAGTTATTCTGAGAGAGATCGAAGATGGCGGATTAGCAACAGCTCAGGAATGTAGCTCCCAGTGAAAGCACAGAGAGCAAGTGGACACCGCACTTTCAGACGAATATTTGTTGCCCACAGACCGGGAGATTCCCAGCAGAGGAGCCACACGGGTCACCAGCACTTTTTTGGCTGGCGCGGCTGTTTTGCCGGTGCCCCAGTGTGGCGCTTCTCAGTGCGGAGTATACGGGACAGGGTGCCCTTTGAGTCGGGCCCGGCTGGTCCCATCCCCACAAGGAGAATAACAATTGGAAATGCTGAGGACTGAGAGTTTCACAGCAAGCACAGCCGAACTGGGAAGGTCCAGCTATATGGGGAAGGGGCGTCCGCCAAAGGAAAACTAAGAAACAGAAAAAAATTCATCATCGGGCGGAGAGAGATCCAAGATGGCAGATTAGCAACAGCTCAGGATTGTAGCTCCCAGTGAAAGCGCAGAGAGCGAGTGGATGCCGCAATTTCAGACGAATTTCTGTTGCCCACAAACTGGGAGCTACCCAGTGGAGGAGCCACACGGGTCGCCAGCGCAACTCTTTTGGCCGGCGTGGCTGTTTTGCCAGTGCCCCGGTGCAGCGTGGCACTTCTCAGTGAGGAGTATACGGGACTGGATGCCCTTTGAGTCGGGCTCGGCTGGTCCCATCCCCACAAGGAGAACAGCAATTGGAAGCGCTGAGGACTGAAAGTTTCACAGTAAGCACAGCTGAACCTGGAAAGGCCTAGCTTTGTGGGGAAAGGGCGTACGATGAAGGAAAACTAAGAAACAGAAAAAACTTCATCACCAACAAGCCGGACATCCACTCAGACCCAATCTGAAAGTCGGCAATTACAAAGACGACAGGTGGATAAATCCACAAAAATGGGAAGAAACCAGTGCAAAAAGGCTGA